>SNQJ01S0043585.1:62412-89250 GCA_010110895.2 Picea sitchensis
TTGTATCTGCATGTGCATTTTCCTTCATGTCCAAATACCTTCATCAATCTTGCGGTCCAAAACCCATGACTAGGCATGACATCAATGACAACAACCAATCTTCCAACAAAGATGCTCCAGAGTCAATAAGTCACTCATCAAAAGAATAAGTAGAAGTTGCATTGAAGGAGAAACCAAAAGCAAAAAGTGAATGTCCATGAGAAGAAGAAGAAGAAGAATTCGAATCAATATTGATGTTGTGCTTATTCATCATTGTTTCTAAAGCTACCATCTTCTTGAAACATTTGGACTCATCATGACCATGTTTTCCACAAAAGTTGCAATGTCTGTCAGTCTTCTTATTTTTAGATTTTGCTCCTTTGTCACCATTAGGAGCTGAAGTTGTCTAAGTGGGTTTGGGACCCTTGTTTCGCGTGTTGTTGTGGCAAGGATGTTGCTTCTTGGGATTCTTTGGTTTATCTTTCTTCTGGGCTACTAAGGATTTGTTGGAGGTACCTGCAATGTTGATCACTCCAAGTTGTACAAGCTTATATTGCTCTCTAATTAAAGCATCACAAGAGGACTCAAGAGTGGGTTTTTTATAAGATTTCTCTAGAGCCTCTCTCATGGCATAAAAGGTAGGTACAAACACAAAATATGCACTAGCTAGCTTAGAAAGAATAATATAGATGCAACGTTCTTCCTCCAGCTTTATGTTACACTCTTCACATAAAATTCTAAGTGTTTTAAACGTAGATAGATAGCCTTCAATGCAAAAAAAAACATTTGGACTTAAAGTCGATATCTTATTTTCTAACTGTTGTGCTCGAATAATATTGTGTTTACCAAACACAGATTCAAGTTTTTCCCAAGCTTCATCGATTTCATCAATTTCTTGAAGGTAGAACCTTAAATCGGGGGAGATGGAAATTTTGATCATTCCATGTGCTTCATCATTCCTATCAGCCCATTTGACTTTCTTTTCATGATCAATGGTTTTTTTCTCCTTTCCCAAGGTAATCTGGTATAGGCCTTTCCTTCTTGATAAATCCTCCATATGGGATTTCCATTGGAAGTAGTTGGTGCAGGTAAGCAAAAGATCATTGGAAGAAACCATATTAAATATGCAGATAAGATGGATTTAAAAACTGAAAATGATGATATGGATGGAAAGATCTCGAAAAATTAGGGGGTTTTAAAAAACGACATTGAAAACAGACTTCAGATGTAAAAGTTATGCCCTTTAAAAAAAAAACATAAACAATAACCAAAGAGCCATGTGGTATGTAGAAGTTGGTCCACGTGGTGATACCCCTCCAAATAACCTCACCTTTACAAATAAGTTTATTTATGAAGTGACTCAATTTTATAAAAAGAAGTGGGGATCACTTTTACAATGAAGTTACTTTATAAAAAAAAAATCATGCAAAATAAATAACTTTAAAATAAAATAATAAAGTTATTTATAGTGATTCACTTTTATACTTGAAGTGAAATACAGTTTACAATGGATGCATGAATATTTTCAAAAAAAAGTAACAAAAAGAGACTTGAACCAAGTGAGCTAGCAAAACATATTGTATTGTTTAGAAGGAGGATTGATGTTGTTGTTGTTGTTGTTGAAGATGGCCTTGGAGAGCGTGCTCTTAAAAAACTATTTGTTGTTGTTTTTGTTGTTGTGGAAGACAACCTTGGAGAGTGTGCTCATAAAAAATTATTTTCACACAAAAAAAAATCGCTTCTCGATGACAACAAGGGTTATATCTCAGTTAGCTTACCCAGAAAATGCACATTTTCCTATCTATTTCTGATTTGTTGAGATCGCACACGGCGCAAGGAAAAGAACGTACATGGATATAAAAGAGTAGCAACCCAAAAACGAACAATATAAAACCTAAATAATACTTTGCAAAAAATTAAAAAGGGCGTATTCAGAGTTTATACCTCCGGATCTGACTGAAATGGTCGTATCTTGGGAAAACATAAACCTTTTTGAGTGAAACAAAAAGCGTTCCTAACTAAAATGAGCACTCTGAATGCAATGGAACAATCCTCTCAGCCCATAAATGTACGAAAATGGTAGAAACTAGATATGAGGAAACTCGACTTCACAATCTCAATCTACAATGGGAGCGGGTCTTCAAATAAGGTATGATACCATATTCGACAACACAGGTTTTCCAACAAATGATTAGCACCTTCAATAACCACTCACACAACCATATCAAATATCAACACACCAATGTTTTGACGTGGTAAAACCCCTACGGAGAAACATCCACGGCCCCAACCAACGTGGCCACTTGGAGCAATTTATTAATGCAAAAGAAAAAGATTACAAAGATATTTTACAAGAGAGTTTCTCACAATCAATCATCGGCAAATGACTCTCCATGCTCTTTAAATAGAGATCATGGACCAATCGAGTGTAAATCCACGAATCAATGTAGTTGTTAATATCAAGGAGAATATGAATTGCCAGATCACTCTATGTCGGGAACATATCGTTATCATCGGATTTCCTAACTACAAATGCATACTAATGCATACTAAAGAAACACACTTTTACCTAACGACACATTAGACCAAGTAGATATTAATTGACTCCCAAGTGTATAAATATCCTAACAAAAATATGGTTTGTGTGTCCAACTAATGATAATATTAGGGCATACCATATTGAGATAAATGATTTGTCAAAACCTTAACGAGAATATTCATGGTTGTTTTCTCATGTTATTATACAAGAGATAGTCATTGAAGTGTGAGGGTGTGTCTTGTATGTTATATACTATAACAAATATTTTATGTATCTAGGGAGGATAATATGGGGTTCCTAGGGAGATACCCAAGGGGATAATGAATGTAATGTGACCATAATCATCAAATAGGACCACAAGTGGTATCATAACTCTTTACGAAGTCAACACACCTCTGAATTTTAGTAGATTTTGTTTTCCAAGCTAGAGATGTTGATCTGGATTATTTTGAGAACTAAATTAAGGCAGAGATATAACAATGAAATATACCAAGATATTGCAGTAACACAGAGATACAATAATGCACAATTTGTGTTAATGAGATAAATGTACATAAACTGTAAAATTACAGAGTCAGTGACTCGCCAGAATGGTGGCAGCTTATCTCTGAGAAAATATGTGATGGTTACGCTCATTCGCAAGAAGATGATGATGTTTACAATGAGGCTCTAGAGGCATTTTTAACATAAAGAAAATCCAAAACCCTAACCCCGGAAGATGAAATTCCAAAAGGTTTAGGGACCCCGATGGGGGTAGTTGATACATCAACTTCCCAAGGGCGTAAATTTTGCATAAGATCTCAGTTTGGGGCACACGATAGCTCGTTGGAAAGGTATATCCGAGGAATAGACATTGTCCATCACACTTTGGCTAAATCATACAATGTGACTGTGGTGGGCCCAAAAAAAAATTTAGGGCCTCAAAACGGCCCCGTAAGTTTAGGACTTGAAAATTTGTAGAAAAACTACCAAGGTGGAAACCCATGTTCTGAGCCAGCGGAATAGGTGGATTGACACCAATTTCCTCCTAGATCAGATGTGTTCAAATAACACAATGATTTTTTTTATGTTTTATTTCTCTCTTATATCTGTCAAGGCTCACTACATTATATAAGAAAATTGTATTTGAATGGGGTGAACTCATCTCCAATGATACCACCCATCAACTATCAATGTTTCATCAAAAAAAAGGTTATTCATGACCTCTTATCCCATATTTGCACTATTATTCTACAATTTGTTTTAAGGACTTCCCCCAAAAAAAGATGTCGATTTGATGATTGAGCCTATTCAAAATTGATATCCTCTATTATGGAAACACAAGGCCCTGTCCTATTTCTACAGAGTTCAAGACACCTTCATGGGGAGATTAAGGAAAATGATAATGGGTTGAAAACCTGATAGGTTGACTCTAGAAACCTGAACTTTCCTTATGGGAAAAGTACATTACTTATATGATGAACAATTTACTTTTGCCTTTTTTAATTTTGAAGGGAAACCTTACCTCATGCCAAAGTTTGTATGTGACAGAGTTTTCCTCATAGAATTCTTCTAGAAATATCGCAGGTGGTCAACTTTCTTTGATGAAAGAAAAAGAAAGTAGTTTGTTACGTCCCCCTTCAAATGTGTAGGTGTCATAATGAGAAGTATTGTTCACTTTGTTGATATTACATGATGTCTCTAAGCAATCGAGTTGAAGGAGGGTGAAGTGGTGCATGGTTATGATCCTAAGGGTCTTGGCCACGCTCACATGATTGCAATTAAATGTAAAAAATATTTTCTTTAGCCTAACTATCTAGTGGAAGGATAAGGCAATAATGAACATACCCATATGGAGGTTAAGGGGGGGAATGTTCAAGATGGTCTGCACACACTAATCAACTTCAATATTAAAGGAAATAAGAATACAACATGGGAAAAAGGGGCTCAAAGTCCTATCATTATAAATGCTCTACCTTTGATATGAAGAGTAGGCTTGGGGATAAGCAATATGGGTGGATTTGCATCAAAAGGGGTAAGGGGTAAAGTTGTCTTCTCTGGAATATTCAATTCTACCACTTCTCCTAATGGAGTACATAGGAATATTGCTAGTACGTGGAAATGATGAGGAGAGAGACCCTTTGAGCCTAGAAATGATAAAAGAGCACATTATTTTGTCATTCTCAAAAGGGAATAGATATGCATCCCAACCTGATATCCTTGAAAAGGCACACAAGATATGGAGATAGATGACTTAGTGAATGAATTCCCCCCTTGGGCCATGGTGTGCAATGAGAATGATTCAATGATTGAAACATATGATCATTGGTTGGGTCCTTTTAATTTTGAGGACAACTTTGCACCTTACATCATACAAAATTTGAACCACAATCTAAGAAACTCCAAATTGCAGAAGTTAGGGTCATAGGAAAGCAATTGATGGAGAATTGTAACACTATATTGGATGTGGAAAGTTTGAGGATTGAAGGATCCTTAAAAAATTTCCAATATATGGGAGATATGTTGTCACATTTTGTAATTGAGAAGCTATGTGAAAATGTTATCTTGAGGAAAATAATGGTAGGGTTAGAAGTAGTTGTGAATTTGGTGCCTTTGTTTGCACAACCCATAAATATGCAAGAACATAATGAGCCCTTAGGTGAGATGCCTAGGAAATCTATCAAGACAATGAAGGCCCAAGAATTATTTCAAGGGGTCCAAAGAATGGTAGTTGTTAATACTGAATATTGAGTAAACATATTGTCTAAGCTATGGGAATTGGCATATTGATCCTCTTGCCTTGATAAATGGATCACATCCCTTAGTGAATCTTTCCAACATGAATTACAAAGTGACTATGAACTTTGCACCAGATATTTTGAAAAATTAATTAAGAATATGAATGACATTAACCTACATAAAAAAGAAAAGAAAAACTCCCTTATCATAAAGATTCGAGCAAATATGAGATGGATGTGATATTTGCTTGGATATCCTCCATCAATTGATTGATATTCGTAATATCATTGGGGATAGAAGAATCAACATTTTCTTTAAATCCATCGATGCCATCAAGGAACTAGACATGCCATAAATCCTATAGGAGGAAAGGTGCTCACCAAGCAGGAATTTGAATATCAACTAAATATCACCAAATCGTGTATCATTGCTTAATTCAATGAATTTACTAAATACCCTTAGAGGGAGATCCAAAGATGGATAAATGAAATTTCCTCTGAGAATTCAATAAATGATTATTTGATTTGAGAACAACAAGTTTAGATGAGCGAAATTCATGATGAGATATTTGTGCTCAAAGTCAAAGAAGAAATTACAATGGGCTCCTTAAAGATTACATCAAGACTTGGGTGAGCCAAGTAGTTGAGGAAATTGTCAAAGTTTCTTGAAAGTGATTGAGATAAATTGAAGTTCAAGAGAATCCTAGTGAAGTTATTTAAGGAAAAAAGACACAAACAAAAAGGAAGTCATGCCACTCAATTTTGTAATTTATGACCCTCTAGTTTTCCCCTTTGTTTTCCACTTCTCAAGAGTTACAACCTGATTTAGCCTTTTTTTGGTTTTTGACTATCTATATCGACCTGTGATTTCTCTCCCTTGTTTTCTTTCAACATCTTTATCTTTCAAGGTGTACGAGAGTCCCATCCCTTCCCTTGAGGGTGAAAACATTTATTCTTTGTTTATTTAGATCATTTAGAATTTCAAGGGTCATTCAGTAAATATATTTTCTAGACTCATAAACAAATGTCTTGGGACCTAATTAATTTACACATGGCTTACAATTGCATGTGGTTATTTATTTCAAATACATGATTTATTTGCTTGCATGGGGAATCATTAGGTTTGGGGTGGATGTTTATCTTTTTGTTAAGGAGTTATAAGGGAGGCTAATGGGAGGCACAAGGTGTTAGCTGAGCTATTGGATTTATTCTCAAGTGGGATCTAGCTTTATATTAATGGGATATGGGACACCACCACCCCCTTCTCACCTTCATTTTGCCATTTCTTCATTATCTCATATTACTTTATAGTTAATACTTAAGGTTTTTAAAAAGATTTATTTATTTAAAATAGGCTCATATTAATTATGATTCCATTCACTTTATTTTTAAGCATTTATCAATTTTTTTAAAGGGTACTTCATAACTACCAATTTCCTACCTGATGTTATAAAAGATGGATGAAGTTAGATGAAAAGGGTTCCAATTTCTCTTTCAAAGGGTTCCAAAATTTGATTTTCATTTTCTACTTTTCATTTTCCATCTAGTAGTTCTCTATTCACACTTAATAGTCCTTTGTTTATCTCAAGGTACTTCTTAAAAGTGATAGAAGAAGAGAGGTTTGAAACCAAAACCTCGGGGTCTTAAGGTAGTGATTATTTTATGTTTTTTTTTGGTATTAGTTGATAAGTCTATATTGGCACTATCTTATGAAAGTGCATGTAAAGAGAAACACTAGAACTTGAAGCTTATAATTGATTTACCTTGGAGTCTAGTTATGTTCCTCATATCTTGGTCCTTCAATTAGTTTGGCTTGTTCTAGTATAGTTTCATAAATGTCATGATTAGCTTAAATACTCTTAGTCTTGACTTTTACAAGGGATGGAAGAAGCCAATGGGCCAAAAGAGGATTTTGTATGCAACATTCTGATTAGTAAAGAAAGTTGATTCCTTACCCATTTTGTTGATATTTTGTCTTTTTTTTTTTCTTGCTATTTCATTTACTTTAATTCTTTCTGCTATTATAAAAAACAAAAAAATCACATATATTAGAAGGGAAAACATATTTTTATTTCTTTTACCATTTTATGTTCTATCTTGTCTCACATTTTCAACAAGTAGACACTTAATCTAGAGCACCTTTCTTTCTTTATTTTTTGTTATTTTGATTCAACATTGGGCACAATTTACTTTACTTTGAGCTAGCTAGTGTAGCCTATTTTTTTTTAAAGAGTTTGTCACATTCATAATACATAAAAAGAAAATAATGTTAAAATAAAAAATCTAATAACAAAGAAAAAATAAAGGCATAAGAACGTTATCACGTATTAACCAACACTTGATAAGTGGTAGCCTCCTACTCTTTGATCTTTGTTGGATTCATCAGGAAGGAAAAAGATTGGTTGAAATTCAAGTGGGGGCTTTAAACCAAGGTGATCATTCCCATCTCTTCCCAACCTAGCCTTATCAGAGGTTGATATGTTGATAGTGTAAGGTTAATTTATGTCTTCAACACATTCATCTAAGGAATACCTATGATATTCTTAGGTCTTAATAGACTTAAACCTAAAAATATACATAGTAACAACAAACTTTCCTTTTGATCAAGCGAGTTGACTTAGTTATGCATAACCAAATCTCTAGCTAATACATACTTCTTAGAAAATGTAACTATTGTTGTTATTATAAATATTTGAAACCATGTTTATTTATAATATGTGATAACATAAACAATAGAAAATTTAATAACAACAAAAGCATGTAGTAATATGAGCATACATAAACATTAATATACCAAAGAATTAACCATTAGTTTTAAGAACCTAACCATAACCTTCATTCATTATCATTATATTAATTGTAGTTATGTTAACTTATTATTATTTCTTCTATCCCTCTTTGTCTCCTATATATATAACAAGGAGACTCATTTGAATGATCATCTAATCATGTACATTTGACACCTTGTGAAATGAGGTTGCCCCCTCGAAGAGGCTTCTTATTCATTCACTCTTTCATTTTATTTAGTTGTGGAATTACTAAATTGAGTCTTTTTTATGGTTATTTTGTTATTTTTTCCATAACATTTGGTATCAAAGCAAATAATCCTTGGTTTGACTCCTTCAAACAAGACATCTTACCTTTTTTCTGTATTTTTTTGGATCATTGAAATTGCATGGAAATTTTAGTGTTGATAAAGGAAAAAATGAAGTACATTGGGTAAAATTTCGAAATATATGTCTCTATATTTTCTAAGTTATAGACTATACAAGTTATGATATTTGTCTAATCCTAGAACTAGGCTTAAACATGTGTCTCTAGCAAAAAAAAACCATGTATAAATGTTTTGAGGTCCAAATTGAGTTCCACCAATGAGATTGGAAAGTAGACATACTCGAGTGTTTCTTTTGAAACTTTAGACCTGTTATAGAAGTATTGGTGAAGTCGTAATCCATACAAGTTTTCTCGCTTAAAATAGTGCAAAAACAAAAAGTTATGGTAATTATGTCATAACTTTCTCTTTAAAGGTCCAACTTGCATGGGATTGATGGGCATCTTAAGAGAAAATATCAGAGTATATCATATAAAAATTTCAACTGGAAAGAATTAGAATTATTGATATAGTAGGTTTAACTTCAACTAACAGAGCAACCCTAAATCAAGTCTTTAGAAGGGTTCCAAGGAGACCTTAATTTTAGAATTTGTTTCTATATTTTGTAGAAATTAGATTTTTTAGGCTAGATAAGACTATGAACCAACATATATAAATGCATAGATATTTCATTAGGTAGGTAAGACTATGATTGGGAAGCATACACACAAAGAATATAGGTGAGGTTATCGTTGGACACCCTTGTACACCTCTACTAGTACTTAAATAGTAGTACTACATTAGAAAAAATAGGCATATTGTTTTGATATTCCATATTGTACCCTAGGTCACATCAGAAGCCTCGCGTGCATACTTGAGACCATACTTAGATAGCCTTTCAACTTCCTATACATATAGTACACTGAGCGCACCACTTGGGGAGATCATTCTCATGTACCTAGGAATCAGGTAGTATGACTAAGGGCAAAGTCCATCCTCCTTAGTTAGAGCCATGAAATATTGATTGAGTACTACTATTGAAAACCCAATGGTATATCAAAGAGTTATAAGGCCTAACACTCCCTTTCCCATAAGTCCCTACTAAACACTAATCCCATCACGCCTAGACTTAGTAACCCAAATATGACTCCTACAATGGCTTATGAAGGATCATCCTTGACATAAGAAGATAATTAAGATGTGGAATTTAAGGTGTCTAATTTGGAAGTGAAAACAACAAGTATGTATACTATAATGGAACTAAAACAAAATCCCAAACTTCCAAATATGATCTCAAAGATAATCTCCAAGATAATCTCAAGGAGATAGCAAGCAAAGATGAGCTCAAAGAGAATCTCAAAGACATGAGGGAGGACCTTATCAAGGAGATAAGAATCCTCCTCACCCTAAATTCACCTCCTCAAGAAGAGGATAAGGAGAATGGCATGGTTTAGTCCTAGTCACATATGGAGAAAATGTCAACACATCTAGAGAACAATAGAATTGAGTCCCAAACACTTGATCATTCATTGCTTCAGGATCTACATCATCATAGGTTAAACTCAAGACCAAGGAAAAACTTCATTCCCAAGATTGATATGAGGAAGTTTGATGGTAATGATCTCATGACATGGATATTCCAGATGGAGCAATTATTTGATATACACCAAGTGTCAACCCTACAAAAGGGAGCTATTGCATCCTTACATTTAGAAACTCAAAGTTTCAGAACTATAAGAGACTATTCCAATCACATATTGTCATGATTTAGCTACTATTATTATTCCTCAAACTCTCAAGATAAAAGGATATATTAAAAAAAAAGGTAATATTGTTAATTGATTCATGTAGTACCTATAACTTCATTAACAACAAATTAGCCAAACTTCTTAATTGCTTTATATATCCAACACTAGAGTTTCAAGTAATGACTACAGATGGAGGTATCGTAAATTGTTCAAGGAAGTGTCATAGCATTAAACTCACTGTAGAGGATTATTTCTTAGTTAACCCAATGGTTGCAATCCAAATGGATGATGTTGATGCAGTCTTAAGGGTTTGATGGTTGCAATTGTTGGGAACAATGGTTTTAATTTTCAATAAATTTTCATGAGATTTTCCTTGGAAGGCAAGGAAATTGAACTCAAAGGTATGCAAAGGAAAGCATATGAATTAATAAGCTCTAAAAACATGACAATATTATTAAAAACTGGACACCCCGAATTAATTTCACAGTTGTTCTCACTAGATGTTTAAACATCTAAACCCTCTATTCCCTTTCATCTTCAAACAGTTATCAACACCCATTCCGATGTATTTGTTGTTGGAAAATTGGTTTGGACAGTTGTTTGTCATTGATGTCAACCCTTGGAGATTGATTTCAACCCTTGGAGAAGTTTGGAAGCCCTATATATGTGGTTGATATTGATGGTGAGTCAGTTATCATTAATGGAGTGGTTGATGTCAGCATATGTGTTGGGTGTAATTGATGAAGTCTACATGAATCCCTAGAGGTGTGGTTATGGGAGCCAAAGTTTGTTGAGGAAAATGGACATGAAGGACAATGCAAATTTAGGTAATACACTCATAGATGGATATTCATTTTCATGTTGTTTCTAGTGATAGGTGGTCTACCACATGATTCCTCACGGTTGAGGAGTTATGAGGTCATGAAGTTGGAAGCCCCAAATATGGGTTAAGAAGCCCCTATTTGGTTACAATATGGGTTAAGAAGCCCCTAATTGGTTGCAAGTAATTAATGAAAGGGTAAAGTGGTTGTAACAAGAAAGTTCAAGAATCCCTAAAGTTAAGGAAATAGGTTACTTATAAAAAGTATATATACACCTCAAGAAGTCACTCATAAGTACATTCACACAGACATTCTATAGAATATATTCTATGTGAGTAAGTGATTCTTATCTGATGTAACCAAGGAGATATAAGGAGAATTTCAAAGGGAAGATGAAATAAAGAAGGGAGAAATTCCAAGGGATGATGAAGTCTTGTGATGATGTGTTTTAAGGTATGTTATTTAAAGTTCATCTTACCATTTTCTCTATAATTTTTGTATAGAATGATTTAGATATTGAAAAATGGAGGAGGTTTAGAAGACATGTCAAGGTACATGTGGTAAAAATTTCATCTTTTGGGTCATTGTATTTTATGATATACACTCTGTGGAAAATAGGGTTTTGGATAGTCCTAAAACTAGTCTCAAATAGGTGTTCCGGGTAAAATAGTCATAACTTCTTCATAGAGGATCCAAATTTAGTGAGACAAAACTAATTGGATAGAGTAAAGTCTGTAGTATGTTTTGTATGATTGTCATATCTATATATTGAATATTTTGCGCGTGGCATGCTCTACAAGTTCGATCTCTAGAATAAGTCAGAATTCAACAAGGCCTGTCATTTTTGTTATAACTCCTTTTCTGGGATGTTCCAAGCAGTGAAACTTAAGGAATTGAGAGAAGATATTGATTAATTTTTGGTACAAGTTTTAGACCTTTATTCATTACAGGTGCAGATTTACGCTTGTTGAAAGTTAGGGTCTATGACTAATCCAAAAACTAGTCCCGTGAGACTAAGGTAAAGTTTGATGAAGATGTTATTCTCTTGTTGTTGAAGTTGAGGAAGGTATGCAAGTCTGTTATCACATACACCAAGTCTGTTAAAAATTTACATGCATTTTTGTATGCATGTTCTTAGGGTTACATGTTGATTATGTAATGGTGCATGCTTAAGGCAAGTCTTTGGTAAATTGTTGAGGCATTAGCACATGCTTGAGGCACATATTAGGTGCATGGTTAAGGCATATAATTGCTATATGATATTGGTTGTTTGGTACTTTTTTGAGGAACTTCATTGATGATATCTTATGGTACATGGTGTATGTAATGATTGAGACATATCATAAGTGATATGGTATATGGTTGAGGCACATGGTTTGAGGAGCATCTTGGATACTGGGCACATTCTTTGGGAAACATTTTTGGTATATGTATGAGGCATTCCTTGGTGACATTTATGTGTGGTGAGATACATAGTTGATGCATGATATGGTTTTTTCACATGGTTGTGGTACATGGTTGATTCTTGGTATGGTACATGGTTGATGCTTGGTATGGAACATGTCGATGGTTTGGTACATGCTTTGGTACATGGTTGAGGCATATATCTTGTGATGTTATGTTGGTGATCTTGATACATGCTTGATAGAGGCATGTATTAGTTATGTTGGACATCTAATTGAGAGGTGGCCTTGGTATATGATCCATGTGAGAGGATCTGGTTGAGTATCGATGATAGTAACAAGTTGGACAGGTTGATCAGTGACAGGTTAGATACAGTGATAGGTTGATGTGACATGTTGGATGCAATGACAGGTTGACAGGTCACATGTTGATGTGACAGTGGCAGTGACAGTGGAAATGATAGTGATAGTGACAGTGACAATGGTAATGAAAGTGATTGAGGTAGTGACAGTTTGGTCTACACTTATATTTCAGGGCGACAGGACGAGGCAAGGAAAGGGGGTTGTATCCTCCTTTCGATTGGTGATGAAGAACTTAGGGAATTGGAGCTTCCTTTAGGTTAGAGATTGGGAATCAGGGGGTTGTATCCTCATTATGGTTGAGCCAGAGAATTCAAGGAGTTGTAGATTCCTTCGGGTTAGAGCCTAAGAATCAGGGGGTTGTAGCCTCCTTTTGGTTGGAGACAGAGAATTCAGGGAGTTGTAGCTTCCTTCAGGTTGGATCCTGTAAATAAGGGGTCGTAGCCTCCTTCCAATTGTAGTTGGAGAATTGGGAAGTTGGTGCTTCCAATGAATGTAGTCTTTGATATATAAGAAAGCATTCTATGGTTTTCTCCCATTTGGGTTTCCACATAAATTATGGTGTATTGTGTACTTGATGTGATGTTTCTCATGTTTATGTGCTCATGATACATTGATGTTATATTGATGATATATTTCTTATTAAATTGAAGTTTATATATTGTGGTTAAAAGTGGTAAAAGTGTTCATAATGATTCACCCCCCCTCTCAGTACTCCAACATTTGTTGCCATGCCCAAATGTCTTGCACTTACTCAAGAGCATAATCATGTTATTCAAATGATTGTAGGGAGCCTTCTTCTTAACACACAACCTTACAAATATGAATATGCCCATAATAGTTAAAATCTAGCATATGGTTCAAGAAATGGTAGACACTAGCATCATGAGTACTTTATTTATTGATTGATTGATTTATGTATATAAAAATGTATTAATTTAAAAATGTATCTCATTGATCTAATTTAATGATACACACGTGCACGCACACAAATGAAAACCAACTTATATATTAATACAAAAATGTATATTTAATCAACATAAATTATGCAAAGAACATGGACACTTTATTTATTGATTAATTTATGAAAAATTAATAATAAGCAAAACAAACATATAAAAAAATTAACATTAATCTAATTACATGAAATAAGTTATTTGAGCTAGAATGCCTTAAATATATTATTAAAGGGAAAGCTTTATAGCTTGGCAATCACCTATTAATCTGTAACATAATTATATCTACAATTATAAACTATTGAAAGTACTAAACCCAATTAATACAACAAATGACAATTAATCACACATGGGGCACTAATCATGGCTTTGATACAATTATGTTAAGTCAAGTAGTGAGTATGTACTATAAATTATGCCCATGGTATATGAGAAGGTCATGTCAATTGCACATATAAGCTAAATAATGCTAACATAAATGTAGAGGATATCTTGTCAAACACCAAGATTTTAAGAGGATATCTTGTTAAACACCAAGATTTTAAGAGGATAGTTTGTCAAAGGTTTAACCTATATGTATCAATTGACATCTATCAAGTAATGAGCCTAGGGAAGTCAAGGAAACAACATTGAATGATACATTATATAAACATAGTGCACTAACTCTTAACATTGACTTGACATATGTTAAGTACCCAAATTTAACTAGATCAATGCTAACTACACTAACCAATTTTAACTAGATCAATGCTAACTACACTAATGTTCACTAATAACACTTAAACATTCACCAACTAAAACTTGCTACTAACTACACTAACCAACTTTAACTAGATAAATGCTAACTACACTAGTGTTCACTAATGACACTTAAACATTCACCAACTAAAACTTTTGCAAGTCCTTTCATAGAAGCAACCACCTCTATGCACTCCTATTTTTCCTTTTGAACTCTATTAAAGATTAAAAGGAGGTTGCATGATCACCCAAAACCTAACTTTAACATTGTCTCATTAAAAAATAATGATATTATGGTGTAAACTTAGTATTCATTTATAACTGCTATTTAACATCAACGAAATTTTTCATCTTTGCTTTCCCTTATATTGAGGGATATATAAACAATTTCAAATCCCTATTATAAATCATAAAGTATAAATGAAGAGTCCATAGATTTGGTTTATGATGTGAGTATAAATCCTAGAGTATAAATGAACAGTCCATAAATTTGGTTTATGATGTGAGTATTGTGCTCTCCTATATAATTAAATAGCATAATAAGATAATGCTTCACACGTATTAATATAGCAAAATTTTAGTCTTCATTAGGTTGAAAGTAGAAGAATACGTAGTGTTACAATCTTAGTCTACCTTGATGAATGAATATATCAATGGTTACAAAAACAAGGCTTTGATCTATAAATTACATGGGTTGTGTTTTATATATATGTAATTATCATCGAATGGATTGACTTTAACTAGCCTATCACATGTTTGATGAATTTTTTCTTTAGATATTATTTTATCATATACATTCATACTATGGAAACAAGTGTTGTGTGGCAACGTAGTCCTTGCCAAGCAGCGTACAAGGTAAATTTTGGAAAATGGGGTCGAATTGTAAATGACGGAAGTGTTTGGTGGAAAATGTATATCACGGAAGTGTTGTGTGCAACATGTATATCATGGAACAGGAGGGCATAAGAAATTGATAGCGCTAATTGCGATGAATTATAGAGTACGCAAGTTTTGGGTGCAAGATTTATAATAGCGCCAACCCGGGGGAAATAAGCGAACCAACCCGCCTATCACTGAACATGGGGCATAAAATTTCGGCAGTGCTAAGGCACGACCCCATAGAGAGATAATTGACTAAGTGTTGAAAGGAATTACGGTCAGGCGGGCTCATGATGTGACGATATAGGACTAATCGACGAGTTTGAAAAAATTCAGGTTCAAGTTTAAATATATGTATTTAAATTGTATTTATATTAATGTATCTTAATAGATAATCTGTGGTCCAAATGTAGACCATGTTCCAATATGTGGATGAATTGTCGACCACAGAAGTTTTGGGTGCAAGATGTATATGGAAGAACTGTAGATGACACAAGTTTTGGGTGCAATATCTATAATAGCGCCAACCCGGGGGTCGGTCGGGCTCCCGTAAATCGTTGTTGAATATGTTTTTTTAGTTGTTAACGCTAATAAGTGAACCTGTGCATTGAGTTGTCACGAGTAGAAGCATAATATATATACAATTTGTCATGTGGGGCCTTACATCTCCTCCAGAACCCTTGTCACCCTATTTTGAAGCCCGTCCAACCGTTTTTCCCCTCTACTCTCTCTTTCTCGTTACTTAGCCTTTTTTCCAAAAATGTCCCAATGTGCGCGTTGGTGGATGCACCGATTCACATTTGCGCTCATGCTTTTTTATCGTGACTCTGAGCGACCGATAAATGAAAAAAGTGTTTGGTACAAAATGTATATCACGGAAGTTTTGTGTGCAACATGTATATCATGAAACAGGAGGGCATAGGAAATCGATAGTGCTAAGTTGCGACGAATTATAGAGTACGAAAGTTTTGGGTGCAAGATTTATAATAGCGCCAACTCGGGGGAAATAAGTGAACCCACCTGCCTATCACGGAACATGGGGCATAAAATTTTGGTAGCGCTAAGGCATGACCCCGCAGAGAGATAATTGGCTAAGTGTTGAAAGGAACTGTGGTCGGTCGAGCTCATGATGTGACGATATAGGACCAATCGACAAGTTTGAAAAAAGTCAGGTTCAAGTTTAAATATATTTATTTAAATTGTATTTATATTAATGTATCTTAATAGATAATTTGTGGTCAAAATGTAGACCATGTTCCAATATGTGGATGAATTGTCGACCACGGAATTTTTGGGTGCAAGATGTATACGACGGAACTGTAGATGACGCAAGTTTTGGGTGCAAGATCTATAATAGCGCCAACCCGGGGGTCAGTCGGGCTCCCGCAAATCGTTTTTGAATATGTTTTTTGGTTGTTAATGCCAATAAGAAAACCTGTGCACTAAATGAGTAGAAGCAGAATATATATACAATTTGATAGGCGGGGACTTACGTCTCCTCAGGAATCCTTGTCACCCTATTTTGAAGCTTGTCTGACCATTTTTCCCCTCTACTTTCTTGTTCTCGTTACTTAGCCATTTTTTCGAAAATGTCCCAATGCACGCTTTGGCAGACACATTGGTTCACATTTGTGCTCGTGCTTTTATATCGTGACTCCGACTGACCGCTAACAATTCGATGCCTAGCCACTTTTCAGATCGTGGATTCTCGGATAGGCAGGCTCTATAACCGGGGTCGAATTGTAAATGACACAAGTGTTTTGTGCAAAATGTATATCACGGAAGTGTGGTGTGCAACATGTATATCACAGAACATGGGGCATAAGAAATCGATAGCGTGAAGTCGCAACGAATTGTAGAGTACTGAAGTTCTGGGTGAAAGATGTATATTGTGCACTTGTAGATGAAGGAAGTTTTGGGTGAAAGATTTATAATAGTGCCAACCTGGGGGTCAGTCGGACTCCCGTAAATTGTTGTTGAATACGTATATCACAAAACAAGGGGCATAAAAATTCGATAGTGCTAAGTCGCAACCCCGTGGAGAGATAATTGGCTAAGTGTTGAAAGGAACTGCGGTCGGTCGAGCTCATGATGTGACGATATAGGACCAATCAACGAGTTCGAAAAAAGTCAGGTTCAAGTTTAAATATATTTATTTAAATTTTACTTATATTAATGTATCTTAATAGATTATTTGTGGTCGAAATGCAAACCATGTTCCAATATGTGGACGAATTGTAGACCACGGAAGTTTTGGGTGCAAGATGTATATGGCGAAACTGTAAATGGCACAAGTTTTGGGTGCAAGATCTATAATAGCGCCAACCCGGGGGTCGATTGGGCTCCCGTAAATCACTGTTGAATACGATTTTTTATTGTTAATGCCAATAAGAAAACCTGTGCACTGAGTTGTCACCAGTAAAAGTAGAAAGAATTTGAATTGAAGATGGCATGAATACCCTCTTTGTGTTACACATTTTTCACTGAAATGTTCCAATATATACAATTTGATAGGCGGGGCCTTACGTCTCCTCGGGAACCCTTGTCACCGTATTTTGAAGCTCGTCCGACCGTTTTCCACAGTTGAAACATACATAAAATATCTTGCTAGGAAATGGATTTTCAATTGCATAATTGAATATATTGGACCTTGTTTTCCCTCTTCTATACCCAACCAAATTCTCGTTTGTTTTTCCACTCTACTCTCTCTTTCTCGTTACTTAGTCGTTTTTTTCTAAAATGTCCCAATGCACGTTGGCGGATGCACCCATTCACATTTGCGCTCGTGCTTTTATATCGTGACTCTGACCGATCGCTAGTCATTCGATGCCTAGACACTTTTCAGATCGCGGATTCCCGGGTAGGCCAGCTCTATAACCAGGGTCGAATTGTAAATGACGCAAGTGTTTGGTGCAAAATTTATATCACAGAAGTGTTGTGTGCAACATGTACATCACGGAATAGGGGGGCATAATAAATCGATAGCGCTAAGTTGCAATGAATTGTAGAGTATGGAATTTTTGGGTGCAGTATGTATATCATGCACTTGTAGATGACGGAATTTTTGGGTGCAAGATTTATAATATCGCCAACCCAGGGGTCGGTTGGACTCCCGTAAATCGTTGTTGAATACGTATATCATGGAATAGGGGGCATAAAAATTTGATAGCGCTAAGTCGTGACCCCGTGGATAGATAATTGGTTAAGTGTTGAAAGGAACTATGGTCGGTTGGGCTCATGATGTGACAATATAGGACCAATACCCAACCTGGGGGTCGGTCGGGCTCCCGTAAATCGTTGTTGAATACGTTATTTGATTGTTAATGCCAATAAGCAAATTTATGCACTGAGTTGTCACTAGTGAAAGCAGAATGAATTTGAATTGAGGATGGAAAGAACACCCTCTTCGTGTTACACATTTTTCACTGAAATGTTCCGATATATACAATTTCACAGTCAGGGCCTTACGGCTCCTATGGAACCCTTGCCACCCTATTTTGAAGCCCATCTGACCGCTTTCCACGGGTATTTCTATGCCCGCCACCTTCGCACTTCTTTCCAGGTATATGCAATAAGTATATAACTTCTCTAGAAACATGCAGAAAAGATCTTGTGAGAAAATGGGATATCTATCACAGATGTGAATATATTTACCCTTCTTTTTCATCTTCTATACTTTGTCTTTTATCACGGAATTGTTGGGTGCAAAATATATATGACGAAGTGTTGGGTGCAAGATGTATATAACGGAACACATGGGATAAGAATGTGATAACGCTAAGTTAGGACGTCGCGGTGAGATATTTGGCCAAGTGTTGAAAGGGACAGTCGTCGGTCGGGTTCCTGATGTGAAGATATAGATGGAAATGAGGATTTGACAGTCCTCTAACCGATCAACCCGTGGAAAATTCAGGAGCCCGAGAAAGTCAGGTTCAACTTTAAAGGGATTTTGTTTATGTTTATTTAAAATGTATCCATATTAATGTATCTTAGTAGATTATTTGTGGTCCAAATGTAAACCATGTTCGAATTTGAATGGTGTTTTGTGTTTTTATATCGCGACTCCAACCAACCACTAGCCATTTGATGCCTAGCCATTTTTCACAATGACGCAAGTGTTTGGTGCAAAATTTATATCACAGAAGTGTTGTGTGCAACATGTATATCACGGAACAGGGGGGCATAAGAAATCGATAGTGCTAAGTCGCGATGAATTGTAGAGTACGGAATTTTTGGGTGCAGGATGTATATCACGCACTTGTAGATGACGGAAGTTTTGGGTGCAATATTTATAATAGCGCCAACCCAGGGGTCGATCGGACTCTTGTAAATCATTGTTGAATACGTATATCACGGAACAAAGGGCATAAAAATTTGATAGCACTAAGTTGCGACCCTGCGGAGCGATAATTGGATAAGTGTTGAAAGGAACTACGGTCGGTTGGGCTCATGATGTGACGATATAGGACCAATCCCCAACCCAGGTTTCAGTCGAGCTCACGTAAACCGATGTTGAACACGTTATTTTCTTGTTAATGCCAATAAGCTAAGTTGTGCACTGAGTTGTCACTAGTGAAAGCAGAATGAATTTGAATTGAGGATGGCAGGAACACCCTCTTTGTGTTACACATTTTGCAATGAAATGTTCTGATATATACAATTTGACAGTTGGGGCCTTACATCTCCTCGGGAACCCTTGCCACCCTATTTTGAATCTTGTCTGGCCGCTTTCCATGGGTATTTCTTTGTCAGCCACATTCGCACTTCTTTCCAAGTATATGCAATAAGTATATAACTTCTTGAGAAACATGTAGAAAAGATCTTGCGAGAAAATGGAATATATATCACAGATGTGAATATATTAACCCTTATTTTTCGTCTTCTATATTTTATCTTTTATCACGGAATTGTTGGGTGAAAAATGTATGTGACGGAAGTGTTGGGTGAAAGATGTATATAACGGAACACGCGGGATAAGAATGTGATAGTGCTAAGTTGGGATGCTGCGGTGAGATATTTGGCCAAGTGTTGAAAGGGACAATCGTCGGTTGGGTTCCTAATGTGAAGATATAGATGGAAATGAGGATTTGACAGTCTGCTAACCGATCAACCTGCGGAAAATCCAGGAGCCCAAGAAAGTCAGGTTCAAGTTTAAATGGATTTTGTTTATGTTTATCTAAATTGTATCCATATTAATGTATCTTACTAGATTATTTGTGGTCCAAATGTAAACCATGTTCGAATTTGAATGGTGTTTTTTTCTTTTATATCGTGACTCCAACCGACCGCTAGCCATTCGATGCCTAGACACTTTTCAGATCGCGGATTCTCGGGTAGGCGAGCTCTATAACCGGGGTCGAATTGTAAATGACGCAAGTTTTTGGTGCAAAATTTATATCACAGAAGTGTTGTGTGCAACATGTATATCACAGAACAGGGGGCATAAGAAAATGATAGCGATGAGTCACGACGAATTGTAGAGTACGAAAGTTTTGGGTGCAAGATGTATATCACACACTTGTAGATGACGAAATTTTTGGGCGTAAGATTTATAATAGCGCCAACCCAGGGGTCAGTCGGACTCCCGTAAATCATTGTTGAATACGTATATCACGCAATAGGGGGCATAAAAATTCGATAGCACAAAGTCGTGACCCCATGGAGAGATAATTGGCCAAGTGTTGAAAGGCACTGTGGTCATTCGGGGTCATGATGTGACGATATAGGACCAATCCCCAACCTAGGGGTTGGTCGAGCTCCTGTAAATCACTATTGAATATGTTATTTGCTTGTTAATGCCAATAAGCAAAGATGTGCACTAAGTTGTCACTAGTGAAAGAAGAATGAATTTGAATTGACGATGGCAGGAGCACCTTCTTCGTGTTACACATTTTGCACTGAAATGTTTCGATATATACAATTTGATAGTCCGGGCCTTATGTCTCCTCAGGAACCCTTGCCACCCTATTTTGAAGCCTGTTCGACCACTTTCCACAGGTATTTATGTGCCCGCTACCATTGCACTTCTTTCCAAGTTTATGCAATAAGTATATAACTTCTCCAGAAATGTGCAGAATGTAAAAAAGATCTTGCGAGCAAATGGGATATCTATCACAGATGTCAATATATTAACCCTTATTTTTTGTCTTCTATACCTTATATTTTATCACGGAATTGTTGGGTGCAAAATGTATACGACGGAAGTGTTAGGTGCAAGATGTATATAACAGAACACACGGGATAAGAATGTGATAGTGCTAAGTTGGGACGTCACAGTGAGATATTTGGCCAAGTGTTGAAAGGGATGGTCGTCGGTCGAGTTCCTAATGTGAAGATATAGATGGAAATGAGGATTTGACAATCCACTAACCGATCAACCCGCGGACAATCCAGGAGCCTGAGAAAGCCAGGTTCAAGTTTAAAGGGATTTTGTTTATGTTTATTTAAAATGTATCCATATTAATGTATCTTACTAGATTATTTGTGGTCTAAATGTAAACCATGTTTGAATTTGAATGGTGTTTTGGGCTCAAATTTTTTTTCTCAAACCTACAAGGAACAAAGAAAAAAATATATGACTTTACATTTTGTATATCAAAGAATATTTTGAAATATAGGAAGCTGCAATATATGCACAATATAGAATAGGAACATGTACAGCGAAATTAGTTAATTTTATGAAGAAATACAAATTCCAAATAACAACACCAAGCATTGAATATCAACATAGAACAACCCCAAATATTTATATTTAGATAAACTGGGTCACAAAATACATTTGAGAATATTTCCCAAAAAACGTTGTCTTTGAATTTGTAAAAAAAACTATAGTTCAGTACATGTTCTATGAAATAAAAATGTGTTTGCCAGAATGACTCTGATTGGGACTGTCGCAGACTATAAAGAAAAGATGTACAAGAATGAAGTTTGTAGAAAGAAGAAAGTCGATGATGGAAAACAACAGAACCTGGCAAGAAGAAAGAGAAAATTGTCAGATATGGGTTAAATCTTTGTTAGAATAAGTGGATGAAGACAGAAGAATGTAATCAGCATAAACTTACTATGATGGTGTCGCATGCCTTGTCATTTCTTCGTTGATATCATTTTATGGCTTTCCTCGGATTTGACCTTCATTGGTAATCTGGTCGACAGCCTTTTTCAACCATTCTTTGATGTATCTCCTCATGGGTGCCACGTTCATTTCATGCCGGATTTTTATATTGAAGAATTCACTTTCCAAGTCCCTTAGATCAATAGACAAGTTGTGCAATGCTTCTTGATTATTTTTGTTTTTAATTGCATAACCGACTAGCCAAGTTTTCACGTCATCTTCACCGTATTCAAGAATGCCATAGAAATTTTCAATGACAGTATTTTATAGATATCAACTTGATCATCAAATACTTGCTTGGTTAAAAACAATGAGTTTAATATCAATTTCGGGTCCTAGACTTCATTGGTGCTGGCAGCTAGATCTATCTCAGTTAACTTCTTGAATAATTTGTCTCTTTTAGATATGGTCTGGCTACATTCTTGAACGATACCAATCAGGTTCTTTACCTTTTCTTTCCAGCATGCATTTAGTTGGTCTATTTGATTCAGGGAAGGGAGATCCTCTTGTCTTCTTCTGAATTCCGTCATACCGGTAAATTTAACACCAAATGGTAAAATTGCATCGAGATAAAAACCTTGCTCATTCTTGAGGTTTGCTTGCAAATACTCGTGAAAAGCATGCGCTCTTGTTCCAAAAGAGACCATATTCTTTGTCATCTCCCAAGATTTTGTTATTAATTCCATTCTTTTGTTTATATTCTTTTCCACATAGCCTCGGGCTAATGTGAGAAGGCTTGCTAATCCTTTTAACTTTGGCGTAAGTGCAGTGAACCGGACCATTTCCAAAGGAGTAGAAAATAGTGGAAGAGGCATTAAAGTTGCCTCCAATTCTTTGATTCGCATCTTTAACATGAGGTTTTCCATTTCAAGGCCTCTAATAGAGTTGTCTAGAGCATCTCCAGTTGCTCGGTGCATATTGGATATCTGGGAAGGGCGCATGTTGTGTAGGTTGAACTCTGAACGAGATGTCCCTTTATTATTCTTTACAACTCTATTTTCAATAATCAATTTTTTTGATTCGCTGTAAAAAACAGTGCTCTGAAAGGCAAAAGTCTCTTCTTCATCCAATGTATCTATGCAAATTATTTCCATCCCAGGATTGTGAGGAGCAGTGCTCTCTAGGTGACCATCGTCATAGAACATTTTCAATGTCAATTTCTAGCTCCATATCTTCAAGGGAGAGATCGTAGATATCAATTTCTCCCCTCACCCCCTCCTGTTCTTGGACTATTTTTTTTCGTTTTTTGCTCGCAGGAAGCTTGTGACAACTTTCAATTTTTTCGAAGGGAGGGTTCTTATCTCCTCCTCCACCTGAAGAACTATGTGTGACTTTTTCACTTGGGTAATCTATTAGAGTACTGCCACGAGATGATGTGATCTTGGTTGTGGAAGTCGGGGATTGGGCACTTTTTTCACCCGGGTCTTTTCGATTCTGCTTGTGTGAATCATTGGTACTGGTATGGAGTCCATTCAGGATAGTGTAAGTGAAAGAACTATTGAAGTGGTTCCTGACCATGAAATCCCTAACTTTCCAAGGCATAGAGATCAATTGTCCTTTCCTTTTTTCATGGAAAAAACGCAACCAGTAGATGTACTCCCTTGTTATTCCATCAAAAAACATTGTACCAGATATATGACATGGAAGGAAGAAAGGATTTTGTTTAGACCCAAAAATCCTTATAACATTATAGTTCTCCATTTCTTCTATTCTGCCCTTCCTATCTAGGAAGATTGTTGGTTGGCCAGAAAACCGGGGAAAATACCTTCCAAATATCAATGCTTTAAAAACTGAAACAAAATAGCAAGCGTCATGTCTCCATAATTTCTGGCACGAGAATGTTACTGGGTGAAATTCAGAGTTTAGCTTCCTACACATAGATAGTCCAGGAAATGGATAACAATTCGACACGGTCAAAATTAAATAAGATGGAATAAAGAATTTATTTTGCCTCCTGTATTGCAATAACTGGGAAGAGATTTGAATGGAAATCGGCTTGCAGAAATGGAAGATGGTTTGCTTCTTGACCATAAAATATAAAATATACAGAATCATTCGAGAGATGTCGGTTGCACTTTCTTGTCTTGTTGTCCTCGTGAAAAGCCATGCAATTTTCCGAAAAAGGTTTTTACATGCACTAACCTGTAATATGGCCATGTCTTGGGGAGTGGGCGTTGGGTCCTGTGATAACTTCGGCAAGAGGTCTAGTTCATTTCCATGCTTCTTTAAGAACTATTTGCAATTCTCTCCCTTGAAATTAGGCGTTGGGTCGGGAAGTGTTAACATATTTCGAAATACTTTAGGAGATAGGGAGATTTGGAAATGGTCGCCCATTTGGACAATCCGTTGGTTCAGAATATATTTCTCGGCGCAGCATGTGACCAAGTCCTTAAAGTAAAAAAAAAAACGGGGATACAATGTGTCGTTGCAATTTCAGATGTTGAGATAACTTTCATCTGGGCATAAGTGGACGAGTAGTAGTCATAAGCTTTGGACCACTGAAAATGTTGGTCCTCGTGCCAGAAAATATTCAGGGTATCTCCATAGACATGTTGTCGAGCTACAGCCATAAGGTGATGAAAACCTTCATTTTCTCCTCATTGTATTTAAAATGGACGCTGCAACATCATAATACAATCTCCGGTAAATCTTGGTTCAATGTGTTTTAATGGCAGATGTCCTCAACCTTTTCACCTTTTAATGCCAATATTTTCAAATCTAATAAAAGCGTCATCAATTTGCATTGGGAAAGTGTGCGAAGATGGAAGGGAAATCGAGAAACTATTGAAAAGCAGGGAAAACATTGATAGATGTGTAATATACCTGGATCTTGACAAAAGCAGGTTCAAGTGAGAAGATAATTTGTTAATATTTACTTAAACAATTTTCATATTAATTTATTTTATTATTGTTCTCTGTAGCCCAAATGCAAACTATGTTCAAATTGGAATGGTGGAGCAACATTTTCATATGCAAGCAGAGCCTCAAATATGCAAACCTATAAGGTTCAAAAATTATGTGCACAATACTAAAGAGTGGCATCATGTGAACACCTTTCTAGATGACAATAGGCCAGCACAATATTGAATTCTTGCTACGATGACGTCTTAAAAAAAACAAAACAACCATCATTTTTTTGCGAATTCAAGATTGACAGAGGAAACTAATTAGATTCCATAATATTCTCCCATAAATGCATTTTAATGGGAGATTACCTCGAGATTTTCGCATATTAATGCCAATATTTTTGAACATCCGTGGTGAACTGTCACCAGTAAAATCATAATTAATGTGTATTGGGAAGGGGAGAACATGGCGGGCACGGAGGAGAATTAAATATGCTTTGGTACTTTTTTGAACCTGGGAGTCCGTGGTGGAATTGTAGATCACCCAATTTTTGGATTGAAGATGTATACTCAGAACACGGGGAATGAGAGTTCGATAACGCGTACTCGGGAACCCGCGGCCATAAAATTGGCTAAGGAAATGAAAGCGCTTGGTCGGAATCGTGATGTCAAGATATAGATGGATATACAATTTGTGAGTTCGATAAAGAGTGAGGCTTGTGAGTTCGAGGAGTCTGGGGTCGAATTGTAGATAACCGTAGTTTTGGATGCAAGATGTATATCCGAACACGGGGCATGGGTATTTGATAGTGCATTGGGGGGAAACCCGCGGCCATAAAATTGGCTAACTGTTGAGACAAAGTGGGAAAAATAACAACATATGCTTTGAAATATCAACAGATGCTAGGAAAAATGAGTCGCAAGCTTCGAGTCTGGGGTTGAATTGTATATCACCAAAGTTTCGGGTGCAAGATGTATACCACGCACACGGGGCATGAGAGTTCGATGGCGCCTATGCAGGAACCCACGACCATAAAATTCATGAACTATGAAAATGAACGGCGCTCTGTCAGACTCGTGATGTAAAGATATAGATGGACATGAAATCTGCCACTCCGCCATCCTGGGAACCCGCGAGCATAGACATGGGACTAAGTATAGAATCAAAAATGGATAATAGAGGGGAATGAAAAAAGGGAGAATGAATAAGTATAGAAGAGGAAAAAGAAAGGGAGGTAAGAACTGTATGCCTCATAGTACAGAGAATACAATCGACATGAAAGCAAACTGATACGTAGGAACACATGAAAAGAAAAGATGGAGTACAAATTTATTTATTTCAAGATAGCAGCACAGAAAATATAATTGACACGAAGACAAGTTAATGTACAGAAAGATATAGAGTATCCAAGGAGGAAAAAAAAAACAAAGTTGCAAACCAGTTCAACAAATACAGACAAAGTAAACAAAAAACTATTGGATATGGAACATGAGTAGAAAAATGCACATTTGCATGGATTCTTCTACATTTCTGGTTAGGAGTTCTTTGTGGTGTCTAGTTTTCCTATTTGTTTCTATGAACAAAATCACAAAACAAAACAGACATGAACATAAGTTGACATGTAAAGAAAAAAGAAAGTACTATGTACA
>SNQJ01S0043586.1:0-13491 GCA_010110895.2 Picea sitchensis
CTCTAGCAACTAGACCACTTGAACTAGGTCAACTCCCTCGCATATTTGATCTTGGCCTCCTCCATCAAGGTATCACAACTCTCCTCCATTGAACAACTAGAATGCTCATGGATGAAGTCAATCTCATCATCACAACTCTCCTCTTCTATGAAATTGGAAGTTTCACAGATGAAAGAAACCAATGCAACATGACTAGCATGTCTCCTAAGAGGTACACTCGCCCTCACCAAATATTTGGATGCCCCTACATGCTCCAAGGTCTCTTTCAATGTCTAAGTAAGACATCTCGGTCTCCTATGTGCCATGGTAGAATGTGCAAGCATACTCGATCCTAGCCTTGCCTCATTGTTGATTAACTATCTTACTTACTCTTCTATTCTGTCTGACTTTATCGACGCAGGGTTCACGTATGTTCAGGTTTCCAACAAAGCATCTAAAACTATCGGCCCTCCTGGTAAACCAGAAGCAACACAACACACAGAATGCGCTGCGTAGTGTCACCCGAGATAGATTTAATGGGTGGTTGTAATACTCATGTGTTTACAACCTAGGATTGAGTGCAAAATATGAGAGCTGAATATTGAACCATTATTATAACTCGTAACACAATATGATATCATTTGCAAATACATAGGAAATATAGCAACTCATTCATTAACATATCACTAACTATTGAAAGACGATAAAGATATGCATGCATCCATCACATAACACAGATGGTACCGTGGTTCACCCCCTCCTGGGCTATGTCCACAAAGATCTGGCTCTTGGCTCTTTTAATATAGTATTTCCACCTCTACAACGCCGCACGCATTACAATCCTTCACAGTGGGGTAAGATCTATATGAGGCAGACTAGATCGCACCATGCTCCTCAAATTGCGATCTAACCCTCAAGCTCTACCCTCCTTCATCTTCTCTAGCTCAACAACTTATACAAAATAGATCAGACAACAAAATATTACATATCGCAACAACTCATGGATAACTAGATAAAATTCGATAATACTTCGAACTGAAAACAATAATAATCAGAACCCCCTATGATACCTAGGTATCTATATTTATATGTTTCTGGCTCTTCAGCCATTACAATACATTACCAAAATCCTAACCCTAACGTCGTTAGGTCTTCCCTGCATGTGTGCTTGCTATTCTTCCTTCCAGCTGTCGCTTTCCTCGTGCATGCTTTCTTTCCCAAAATCGCTTTGATTTTTCGATTTGGCCTGCTTCCAACAGACCCCCAAAACTAACATGTGGCTCGTCTCGATCCACCTAACACAATTCTTCCATCTCCTTGGTGACCACCTGAAACTTCTTTTAGAGCTCTGTTGCCTGTGCATGTGCATGTGCAATCTCCTCCTTGAGTGTGTCTACTACTTGGACTGCAATTTCGTCCTTGATCAATTCTGCACACTCTGCCTAGGTCTGTGCTATGTGTGTCTTGGATTCCTCTGCTTATTCTAGGACTTCTGCTACCCGCTCTTGGAATGGTTCCATTTGAGCTTGACACTCCTTCTTCTCTGTCTGCGCAATGGTGAGTTATGCCTGTAGTTTCTTCATGTCCTGCATCCCTTTGATGTGCTCCGTGATGGACATTGTCTTCTGCCTCTGCTTAAGGTCCTAGAGAGCTATGCTTATCCTTTCTTCCTCCTTGTCCCACTTCTGGACTTTCTGATCCTCCTCTAGTTTTGTCCATAGTTGTGCTGCATTCGTGAATAAGTCAGCTGCTATGCTAACCTGTCGCTCTATCTCTTGTAGCTTCTCTACTGCTTCCTACTTCCTTTGCTCCTTCACTGATGGTGGACTAGTGGGTGTGAGCTTCTCTCAGATATTCTTGATCCCCTTCTGATATTGATCGATTTCCTGCGCAATCTGATCAATCTTTTCTTCTGATGTGGTTTCCTTCGCTTGCGCAATCTTTGGGATCCTCTCGTATGTTCTTGCGAATTTTTGCTCTAATCTGTTCCTGCGCTCCCTTTCCTCTTGGGTCTCGAACTTAGCCTTCTCACATAATATTTCCAACATGTCCTGCTTCTTTGTTGCCTACTACAACTCGACTAAGTCTTTGTGTGCTCGATATTGTACCTCGTGGTTCATGCTAAATTGCAACTTGTGTAAAGCCCTAAAGGGTATCCGTGGCAATACTAGTTGGATTTGGCTTAAGTCTTTGAGGGGTGTCTTCCCCACGATCTTGTCCATGTGAAACATATTGGGTGAAATGTGAAATGTTGCATTTGGCTGTAGTATTGTATGGACTAGATCTCGTTCTTCTTCTTCCATTCTTTCCTCTATCTGCGGTGTTGATGACTTTGTTCCCCTACTGCTACCTGCTATCTCTACTTCCCCGATTTGCTTGAGGAACTGCCGCATGTCTGCCAACTCCTCTTGAATCCTATCTCTGTGGTGCGCAACATTGTCAAAATCCTCAGCTAGACAATCCTGGACCATTTGGTCTATCATTTTCCCATCGTCATCCATGATCGTATACTTTGGAGGTGTTCTTTGTGCCTTCGATTTCTTGCACACGCCTCCTGTCTGTGGGGCTGGCCTTTTATTCCCCCTTGGTTCCTGCGAGTTGGGATTTGGTGCAGTCCCTTATGTGGCCCCAGGCTGTTTTTGCTGCACTTGAGACGACTGCGTAGTATTCTTTTTCCCCTTCCAGGTCCCTGTCTTAGCTGCCCCTTCGTCTGTCTGGTTTGTCCTTGTTTGGCCCATCCTCTGTTTCTTGGGCACTTGGATTTCTTGAGGCTGTGTTTCTCCTTGCCATGCCTCTTCTTCCGCTATCCTTTCTGACAATTATTGGGTAAGGACTGGAATATTCCACTCTTCCTCCCAGTCTTTGATCACCATGTCGATGTCTCCCTTTGGGATACAATAACGCATCTGTAGCCACTGCTTATAGGGATCCTTCTGCGCTTGTATCCACATTGTGTGTCATGTGGCCTTGAAGTTGGCAATGTCCTTAAACCGTGCGACAGCCTGTGGTGTGATCCTTCACATGTTGGAGATGGCTTCCTGTAGGTCACGCAGGTATCCTTCAAATATGGACCCATTCATCCTTTTGTGCCTAGCATCTGACGTAGTTCTCAGCAATAAGTATCTTTCTCCCTAGTTAGGTTTGGGTTTGGTACAAAAAGTTACATATCTTGGTTCCCTCCATCCCATAAAGGCTATTAACATGATTAGCCATGAATAGTGAAACTATGTTCCTAGATCCTGCTCATCCTTGTAGTCATCCAAGAATATGTTCAAGAGATATGGTGCACAACTCACTATGGTGCCCTCGACGCATTGAGTTGCAACCACGACAAATCCAGCTGGAACTTCCTCTCTGTAACATTTCCTTAGCAGCGTACATGCTAAGATTGTTGCACCCATTTGTGTTGCGACATTGTTGATCCTCTTGATAATGATCCCTCGTGTTCCCCTGTCGGTACCATACTTCTTCTTCATCTCTTCCGCTAATGCTTTCTCCCTAGATTTGTCATCCATAACTGCGCGGGATCCATGCCCCGGGATGGTAACATTTTTATGTTCGCAATCAACTCTACGTCTATTGAGACAAGCTTGTGCAACCATATGTCCCCACCATGTGTGAATTATAACAATTGTTTGATGCATGCACTTTCATACTGACCTCTGCGAAAATGTGGTAGGTCCAATAGACCTAAAATCCATGTTTTCTCCAACCCTATTTCCCATCGGAGTGGCTGATCCATCGGTTCCCCAACCAGATTTGTGTCAACAGTCTCCAAGCACACTCTCTTTGTAAATTTAGGAAACTTGTCTGGGTCTGCCACATCGTGGTATGAGTATTTGAGCTTTTCAATCATCCCTAGAAAGCCTGCTTCCACCCATACCCCATCTGGTATGCATGGTAGAACGAGGGCTGTGATAGGTTTCTTACGAGGTGACCGAGGTACTTGCTGTTTTCCTTTATTCGGCGGTGGTGGCTGGCTCGAGGTTCCAACGGCTCATGGTTGTTCTTCGGAATACCATTCTATCCAACCTATGACATCCTCTACTATTCCTTTCGGTGGGTGGTTTGATATAGTGGTTTGAGACTCATCTGGATCAAATGCTGCTTCCAGATTCGATGCCGTTCCATTAAATCTCGTAGCTGCTTCGATGTCCTGGTTCTGCGACTCCTGTACTTCTGCCGGTATATCTGTATTCATGCCCTCCGGTGTGGGGTTCACCGGTGTTGTGTCTAAAGATTGGATTTCATCGACATTGGCGATCTCCAGTGGATGTTGTTCACCTTCTTCCAAATGTACTCGTGACCTGGTTTTAACTCTAGTTGGTCTGGCACTCTGGATTTCTTCTTCTTTCTTTGGTGGTGCCATGGTGGTGAATGTAGAACGATTGTTGAATTTGAATGGTATTTGTGACCTCTGTGGACTTGGCTTTGTGCTCCTAAACTTCTATCGCTCTTTGTCTGTTCTCCTTTCGCAAATGGACTCTTTGCTCCCGCGTGCGTGCATTGTATGGGCTTCACATGAAGCTTGTCAAAGACGCTTCCTTAATTATGGGTTCAATGCACCTGCGGCTCTTTTGTAATTGCCATTACTCTGCCTTGTCGACTCCAGTTGGCGCAATTAATGTGGTATCCCATCGGTCCTTTCCGTCATTCAATTCTTCCTAACGTCGTCTTGTCGTACTTCTTTTGTCATCTTTACGTTTCCCTCTTGTTGCCCTTTTTCTATGGTCGTTGTCATTCTCCTCACCGAGTTTGTAATCCTAAGTATGTGTTCCTTTTCTACTTTCGACGCACCATGCCTCTATTGGTATCGTTTAAGATCCTGTTTTTTTTTTAGTGCGCAGTGGGTGGTCGACTGTCCTTGTATAGCTTTAGTCGGCTCCCATTGAACATCCCTCTGAGTTCTGCGCCTGATAAGTCTTTCAACTGTATATGTCCTCCATCTATGACATATTTTACTTCGTATGGTCCTAGCCAATGCATTCTTATCTTTCCTGGGTGCTGAACCGATTTGCTGTCATACATCAATACTAGATCTCCTTCCTTGAAAGTTTTCTTCTTGATGTGTCTACCATGCCAAGATTTGTCCCTTTCTTTATGAACTTGTTGGTGGAACCCTGCTAAGATCCGATATTCTTCCATGGTAATTAACCGATTTAGTCGCTCCTATACTGTGCCTCGTTCTTTCATGTGTGAGATTGCTACTACGCGCAAGCTTGGTACAAAAAATTCTAATGGCACCACTGCTTCTTGGCCATAGACCAATTTAAATGGCATGTGCCCTGTCAATCTTTTGCACATAGTCCTGTAGGCCCATAATACTGCTGGTACTTTGAGGTCCCAGTCATCCCTGTTGACATTTCAGATCTTTGTGAGAGCGTTCTACATGATTTTGTTAAATGCTTCCACTGTGCCATTTGCCTGTGTGTGATATGGTGTGCTCTTCTGATGATGGACTTCAAACTCTTCAATCATAGCGTTGATGGTGCTATTTATGAAGTGCGTGCCTTGGTCACTCATTAAAACTTTTGGGCACCCAAATCGAGTGATTACTTGTTCAAATAAAAAATGTGTTGATGTTTCTTTGCTGCAATCTTTCATTGGCATGAATTCCTCCCATCTTGTTAGGTACTCCATCGCGATGATAATGTACCTAGATCCTGTTCTTTTTTATGGTGGGTTGATTGGTCCCACAAAGTCTATTTCCCACTTTTTCGAATGCCTGCAATGTTACTGTGGTTGCAATGGAATCTCGTCCCTTTTGTTGGGTTTGCCTACCCTTTGACAAACATCACATCTTTGACAGTACTCCTTCGAGTCTTTGTGAATAGTTGGCCACCATAGTCCTGCACGCAAGACCTTCCGCAGGGTAGATTTTCCTACATAATTCCATCCTGCTATTCCCTCATGGGATTCTACTAAGACTCTTGGTCTTTCGTGCTCTAGCACATAACTTCGCAAGATGCTATCTGTGCCCATTTTGTATAAGTTTCCTACAATCAATTGATAATATGCAGCGAAGACTACCAGGTTTTTATTCTGCGCGGTTTTATATTCTTGCGGCGCAATACCTGTGCTCAAGTACTGAATGATATCTGAGAAGTATTCATCAATGATATGGACTGAAAATAACTGTGCATCCGGGAAGTTGTCTTCTAAATTCATAGGTTCTTCTCCATTTGTGACTCTTGATAGGTGGTCAGGCCTTGCGTTCAATTTTCCTGGCTTAACTATTACTTCAAAGTCAAATTCTTGAAATAGTAGTAACCATCGACATATTCTCCCCCCCAACACTGGCTTGTTGACTAGGTATTTCAGGGCTGAGTGATCTGTGAACATATTGAAGTGTTTTCCCAATAAGTAGTGTTTGAACTTTTGCAGTGCGTAGACCATAGCTAGGCCTTCCCTTTCTGTAGTGTTATAGTTCTATTCTGATTCTGATAACTTTCTGCTCACAAATTCTATTGGGTGATCCAAGTCTCCCTTTCTTGGCTGCGCCAAGATAGATCCAAGTGCTATGGCTGATGCATCTACATGCACGTGGAATGTCTTCTCCCAATCTGGAAATACTAATATTGGTGCGGTGACCATCTTTTCCTTCAGGGTATCCAGACCATGTTGGCACTCGTCGTTCCACTGAAACTTTGTATCATTTATTAACAAATTTTCCATTGATGCAGTTATCTACGCATATCCTTTGATAAATTCCCTGTAGTATCATGTGTGTCCCAACATCGCTCTTAGCTGACAGACTATTTTTGGTGGTGGTAAGTTAACAATTATTGCAATATTTGCAGGATCAACTAATAACCCTTGTTTGCATACTATATGGCCCAATGGTATCCAAAACGGTGTTCCAAATACACATTTCTTTATGTTTAGTGATATCTATCACTGCCTACATATTTCTAACATCATCCGTAAGACTTAGACATGGTCTTTCAACAAACTGTACACTGTCCAATCATCCAGGTATATTTTGAGAAACTAGTGGATGAATTATTTAAATGCGGCGATGAATACTCTGGAGAATATTGCTGGTGCATTCTTCAGTCCAAACGACATGAATTTGTACTGGTAGGATCCCCATTCTGTCGCAAACATGGTCTTGTATCTTTCTTCCTGTGCTATCTTAATCTGATGGTAGCCTAAGAATCCATCAGTGAATGAGTAAGCTTCATGTCCACCTACAATCTCTAATACTTCATCTGTTAAAGGTGTAGGGAATGGGTCATGTAGGCATGCATCGTTCAACTTCCTCAAGTTGACGCATATCCTTATCCCTCGTTTCTTGTCCTGCACTACCATCCGGCTGATCAATTATGATTCTTCGACCGATTCTATGATTCTGGCTTCGAGCATCCTATCGATCTCAACTTTGAATTTTTGCTTATATATTGAGTTTAGTCTGTATGGTCACTATCTGATCGATCTTGCTTTAGGTTTGAGTGGTATCTTCATTTATCCTAGCTCTTCGACTATACCCTTCATCTCTGTAAATGTTGTGGGAAAAAGTCGCTATACTCGTGCAGTAACTCTGCTATTCTTTCCACTGTTTGCTCATCCCAGTAGTCTCCAATGCTGGCCATTTTGGGATGCTCAACTGTTCCAATGTTGACTTTCTTTACCTTGATTGGCACGAAAATAAATTCTGATTCTATAGGTGTTCCCTCCACTTCTCTTTCACCTTCTGCTTCTTCGATCTGAATATCACGCGGATCGTCTTCATCTGGTGCTTCCTCTTGCACATGGTAACATGACAACAATTCCTTAACTATTTGTTTGTTCCACTGTTGTTCTTCTGTGATAAGTTCTACTTATGGTTCTTTGATGAATATCACTCCTCTTATCTGTTTAAGAGCGACATCTATGTTGGGGTTCTCATGCTCGAATGAGAAAGTTACTATAAAATTCTGTTGCAATGCCATCCACGTCACAGTTCCTTTGCACAATTCCTGGTTTGTATACCAGTTCACTGGTATGCCCTCTAGGGTGTGCATAAAATGATGAGGCCATTCCTCTGGGGTTGTCATTTTCCACAGCGTTCTGCACTCCTCCAAGTGTTCCCTTGGTGCCTTTTGTCCATCATACTTCTGCTGCTTGTTGTTTTGTTCTGTGCCGAACCTTATGTGCAGTAATTGCTTGCATTGGTACCAATATGTGATTGTCTCTTTGTGTGCGCCCCACCATCTTTCAGGTGTGGCCTTGAGTGCTATATCAAGTGCTAACAGTATCTGATTCTCTAAAAATTCATCTTCACACTATGCCAAGAATGTTTCCAAATCATTTATTCCGTGGAAACTGGGTGGTTCCCTAATTTTTGTGCCAACCCATCTTACTGCGTGGTGTATTCGTGTAGCCTTTGTTGCCAGTTATCTAAACCAGTATCTGAGTCTATAGTACATGAAGTAATGCTCCGCTAACTGAGTATCCCATCTGCAGTTGGGTTCACGCAATCCTCATCATGCGTAGTTGTTCTGTACAACTGGCTGATTTCCTCTAAGTCTAGGCAAGTAGGTTCTACAAACCTTTCCCCTTCCGATGGATCTAATGGCGCGATGACCTTGTATTCTCCTGACTCAAATGTCATTTTCATGGTCTTCAAGTTAATTATGGCCTGGTTGTCAAATGCACAATCCAGACCAAGCAACACTGGGTAAGGTGTTGTGTCATCCACTATTTCAATGACTTCAAAATTTGCTTTAGTGAGCACTCCATCCAGGTCTACTGTTACTCCTTTCAGTCTACCGATTGGTAGGAATCTGTGTTGGTTTGCTAGTTTTAATTGAACATGTGAATACCCTGACATGGGCTCTCCCATGCATTGCCATGTATTCTTTGGTAACACATTAACTTCATATCCTAGATCTAGTATGATATATCCCATGTTGAAATCTCCGATGTTGGAATTTAGTCTAAACTCTCTACTGGTTCTTCTTCTTGTGTGTAGGTGATTGACGGTTTTTGGTTCTAGTTTTCCTTCCATTTCAATGCTACATTTTTCTAATATGTTTTGCAATATTTTCACAGATGATGGATCACTTAATACCTTTACACATGATTGAAAAAAGCCTTTGATTGTACTTACTTGTCCCATGGGTTGCATTTTGTTGGTATGATCCAATACTGGAGGCATCTCATACTCTGGTGCTTCCTTTTTTTGCTGCGCGGTTGAAATCGATGCCATGTCTTCTTTATGAAATTCTTGTTTGGCCTCCTTAAATATTGCCTTCTCATTCTATACGTCGTACTGTTTCCTTGGTTCAACGTTCTTCTTCACCCACTGATTTTGTGTTGTCTCTTGTCGGACTGTGTCGTTTCCTATTTTAGCTCCTCCACGAGTAACGATGTTGATGTTCCGTCCTTCATCCCTTGATTCGGTAGAGATACACTGAACATTTTGGTTGTTCTGGTTCCTCTTTTCCTGGATCTTTACTAATAGTGTTGGACATTCTTTCGTGTCATGATCTGATGTGCGACAATACATACAAGTTGCTGGTGGAAGCGGGCATTCCCTTGCATAATGTCCTGGTTGTTGACAATTGTGACATACGACTGGTTCTCTACCTCGTCTGAAACCTCCTCTGGCTCGTCCTCCACCTCTGTAGCCTACTTGATCTCCTCTCGATGCGTTATATTGAGGCGCCTGATTATACTACACGGTATTGTAATGAGGTTGTGCTATGTTTTACTGCAGTTGCACGTTATTATATGGTTGTTGCGTAGTATTATACTGGCAGTGTTGTATGGAGCTGGAACTTGATTAAACTATGGTGCAACTTGCCCATCCATCATTTTTTCTTACACTCTATATGCATCTGATGTCCTTTTTCTCATCAGCTCCATAGTTCTACAATATTTGTCATTGTGGCCTACTGACTTGCAAAAGGTACAATATGAACTCTTTGGGACTGTCTAGTATTTCTGCATCATCATGCAATGGTAAGGATCGTGACCTGGTTTCTTGAAAATTTTTCACCATAATCCTCCCGTTGGTAACGGATTTGGCATTCCTGCTGCCATATACTGCGCAAATGTTGGACATTCGTTCTTGTGGTGTCCTTCCGTCCTGCATGTGGTAAAACAAACAACTTCTTGTTTGTCTTTAATCTTACTCCGGTTTAGTTGGAATGTTAAGTTCTTTAGATCCTCCTTCATTTATTTGATAGCTGGGTCCGTCTGCTGATATTGGTTTTCTTCTAGTTGCAGGGCTGCCTGCAAAGCCTCTTCCTGCATCTGGAACTTATGTTTTTGCAATGGGTATTTTAAGTGTGGGAGCAGTGAGTTGACAAACAAGTGTCGATGTTGCATATCGGTCATGAGATATTTTAACTTTCTCTTTAGTCGCTTGAATCTCTGATCAATCTCCCATACAAACTCTCCTGGTTTCTGTCAGATTTCTACCATCTCATTCATGTATTGATCCTCTAAGCTTGGCTTCTAGAACTCATTTATTAGTAACTTCTTAATGCCTGTCAGTGTCCTTGTCGTCTCAGGTACATTGTTTGCGTCTAAACTCATGTACCAGTATAGTGCGCGGTCTCTTAGCGTAATAGCTAACTGCGCAAGTTTGGTATATTCATCAGTGATCTGTTTTGCTTCCCATATCTTTTCACAAATAAACAAGTGTTTCTCCGGGTCTTCTGCTACTTCTCCTTGAAATTCTGGTAACCTGATGGTGGGATCGTGTCCTGCCATTCTGAACGTTGAACTACTACCTCCGTGCAGTGTAGATACTTGACTAATGTTGCCTGAACTGGATCCTCCAATTGTTGTTCCTTGTGTAGATGTACTTCTTTCTGTCTGACTACTTCTGAACTTCGGTTGTCTAAACGGTTGTGTTCTCTTTGGTGTACTAGTCACACATGGTTTTATGGGTTCCACACTGACATTAATATGGATAGGATTTCTAGCTTCTCTTCCTGTTCTTGGACCTCTCGTCTTCCTCTCATATGTTGTGCGCTGGATTTCCTCAATCTGCTCCATAGCCCAGAGATCCTTTACCTCTTCCTCATCACTCGCCAAGCCTTCCCTCGTAGCTACGACTCTCTTCTTGGTATTCATCTTGTATTGTTAGGGTACTCCGCTATGGGTCTTTCTAGCTGTCGCCATGATCTGCTTGATCTGATCGGCATTCATCATGATTGGGTCCAAGGGTTCCTCCTTCTTGCCCTTATCCTTTCCTCCTTCCATTTTTCCTCTTTCTGTCAGTGCTTCCCCCCTTCCCCCATGCACACAGGGAAGTTTATCCGTCTGACTCCATTGTCAGTACGCCTGTGTTATATAACAGTATCTTAATAGAAGTATATAACGATCGAATTCACCTTCCTCGAGGTCTGCGTAGAAACTCTTGCTCCACTGCGTTGTACGAATTTGCTGTGTCGACTGCAAACTCTGTTATAAAACCTGCCACAATTCTTTCAAACCAAAAATATACTGCGAGGGTGAATTTGTTGTTCACCTGCTGTAACTGCTCAATCTGTACCGGGGTCCGATTCATTGTATGGTTATCCTTCAACCTTGGCATCCACTCCTGCAATAAGTGTGGGAAATCATAGAAAAACACTTCGTGCAAATCAATAAACACTTATTTCTCCAGATATTTGTGGGGTGTTACTCTAGGGTTTGTTGTCTTTGTGTGCAAACTCCAACTCTTTTGTCTTTAGTCAGCTCTCGATCTCTACTTTCATGGGATTCCATGGTATTAACATTCCCTTCTAATGGATCATTTCTCTTTGCCCTAATATTTTCTTGATCTGCCTCCGACAGATCTTCAACTTATCTCATCTACTCAATCCTCTCCTGTTCCTACCAACGACAACATAACCATTTGTTGGTTAACTATCTTACTTAGTCTTCTATTCTGTCTAAGTTTATTGACCCAGGGTTCATGTCTGTTCGAGTTTCCAACAAAGAATCTAAAACTATTGGCCCTCTTGGTAAACCAGAAGGCAACACAACACAAAGAATGCGCTGCGCAGTCTCACCCAAGATAACTTTAATGGGTGGCTGCAATAGTCACGTGTTTACAACCTAGGATTGAGTGCGAGATATGAGAGCTGAATATTGAACCATTATTATAACTTGTAACACAATATGCTGTCATTTGCAAATACGCAGGAAATATAGCAACTCATTCATTAACATAACACTAACTACTTGAAGATGATAAAGATATGCATGCATCCATCACATAACACAGATGTTACTGTGGTTCACCCCCTCTTGGGATACGTCCACAAAGACCTGGCTCTTGGCTCTTTTATTATAATATTTCCGCATCTACAGCACTACGCGTGTTTCAATCCTTCACATTGGGGTAAGATCTATATGAGGCGGACTAAATCGCACCAAGCTCCTCAGCCTGCGATCTAACCCTCAAGCTCTACCCTCCTTCATCTTCTCTATCTCAACAACTTATACAAAATAGATCATACAACAAAATATTACATATCGCAACAACTCATGGATAACTAGCTAAAACGCGATAATACTTCGAACCAACAACAATAATAATCAGAACCCCCTATGATACCTAGGTAACTATATTTATAAGTTTTTGGCTCTTCAGCCATTACAATACATTACCAAAACCCTAATCGTAATGTCATTAGATCTTCCCTGCATGCGCGCGTGTTGTTCTTCCTTCCAGTTGTCGCTTTCCTCGTGCATGCTTTCTTTCCCAAAATCGCCTTGCTTTTTCTCTTTGGCCTACTTCCAACACTCATCCTCCCTTGAATATGGCTCATCATAAGCCTTAGGATCAATCGTTGGAATAAAAAATTTCTCACCCTCTTCAATCACTGAAGGAAGGTCATGTGATTTGGAATCTCTCTCATCAAACTTCACATCTCTGCTTACTATTGTCTTCTTCTGAGCTGGAATATAGACCTTGTAATCCTTGGAATTTCTATTGTAGCCAATAAAGATACCCTTCATATTGGAGGGTTCCAAATTTTTCCTCTTCTCCTCATGCACAAGAATATAAAATGGAATCCCAAACACACGAAGATGAGTTAGCTTTGGTTTCATACTAGTGAATGCCTCTTCTAGTTTCATGTCCTACAAGATTTTTTGGGGATCGTTGTTGAAGATATACATGGCTATATTACAAGCATCAACCCAAATTCTAATGCGCAGATCCATTTCATGAATTAGAGACTTAGCAGTCTCAATGATAGACCCGTTCTTCATTTTAGCAACGTCATTTTGTTGTGGGTTGTAAGGTAAAATCAATTCCTTCTTGATACTGAATTCCCTACATAAAGAATCAAACTTTGTGGAGGTATACTCTCCTCCATTATTAGAGTGAAGTACTTGGATTTGATTTGGAGATTTCCATAGTTAGTCATGATGCTCGAGAATTTTTCTGGATGTTGTTAGGCGAAATATATGTTGTTATAATAACGTTGTAGTACTTGCCCAACTATTTAATTGTCAACCCGGGGTACGTAAACTGACGAAGCACGTGCACTGTTTGTGCAGGACTGAAGTAGAACTAATCTAATA
>SNQJ01S0043586.1:14638-33249 GCA_010110895.2 Picea sitchensis
TAATTAGATTAGGGAAGGTAATTAGAAGGAGTTAGTAAGATAAAGGAGGTGCAAGAGTTAAAATGAGAAAATAAAAAAATCATTAAAAATAAAAATAAAAATAAAATCAAAGGAGAAGGCCTTTAAATAAAAGCAAAGAGGGGAAACCAATTAGAATGATAACTAGATTAGGGGAGGATATTAGAAATAATGAAGAAAATAAAATTAAATAACAAAAGTGTTGCATAAAGTAAAGTGACAATAGAAATTAGGTTAAAAAATCAAAGGAGGTGGAGAGATTGAGCGGAGAAGTGTAGAGCCATGAAGTCAGGACCGAGGGAGGAATGGAGAAGGAGAAGAGGAAAGGTGGAGGGAAGAGAAGGACCAAGAACTCAAACAAGGATGCCTAATGGTCAAGGTGATGTATGGTGGGATTCCAAGATTGGCTCAACTTGTAACCGTCTTTGCAGTTAAAGTTATTAGGATTTTTTTTGATTGCAAGGCATCACGAATGAGACAGGAGGAGTAATGAGGGGGCAGAGGCTAGTATTTTGGTTTGGTCAAAGAAGATAAGGTGCTCGAAGTTATTCCCTCATTATTATTATTATTTCCCCTAATTTGACCACCTATTTCATTTTACTTTCGCATTGCAATTCTTCATCTCACAATCTCAATGACTATTTCCCATTATTTAATTTTCCTTTTCTCTTTCCCTCAACGATCACTTGTTCTCCTAATTTATAAATATGAAAATCAATACTTTTTTCTATCATATGAGATTTTATGTCCCTGATGATGGGTGGAGTGTCCACTCGAAATGTTGGATGTTTTGAAACATCATACACAATTTACATTTAGAAAAATTCTCCAGTACTTGGATTTTCCTTCTTGTCTAGTTTCAAACCAAGGCCTTGAATTCTGTGAACTTGTTGAGCACCTTGTCCGTAGTCTTTAAAAATTAGATCTAGGTCATGTAAGAGAAATCATCAATAAAAGTGACATAATACCAACTAATTCTCAAGGAAGTAGAAGACATATGTCCACATACATCCAAATGGATTAGATTAAGACTCTCTCTTGATATATGTTCACTACTAGGAAAAGAAGTGTTGACATGCTTGCCAAGAGCACATCCTTTGCAAACACCTTCCTTCTCTATTTTGAAGTTTGACAATCCCCGTACAAGATTCTTCAATATAGGGAATGCTCCATAATGCGAGTGATCCAAATGCATGTGACATAACTCACACAACTTGGTACTATCTTGCACCAAAGCACCATGCTTCACTGAATCTGCTTGCAGCCTGTAAAGACCTTTAGTACAAACCCCTTTTTCCACAACCTGGGTTTGTTTTTTAAATATGACCTCCTGAGCATCAAACTCAACCATACAATGGATATTTTCCACACATGATACTAAAAGAAGATTCTTATTCAACCTACAAACATACAAAACATTATTCAACTCAAGAACATCACCTATGGGCGTCTAGAAGGAGATAGAGCCAACTCCTTTCATAGGATAAGTGGCATCATCACCAAGGTCTACACTCATGCCTCCCTCTTGCTCTTAAATATTTCTCAATAAATACTTTACATATGTCTCGAGGCTCCACGATCCACATACCAACCAACATTAGACAGAGTGTTAGAATATAAAAACAAGACCGATTCCATATCCATCCTATAAAATATACAATATGAAGAAGAAACAACCTTCCAAGGGTCAAGGTGTTTTTCTCAAGCAACTTAGGGTTTCTCACCCAATGAGCTCAAGTAGGTCAAGTACTTGTCTTAGGTAAATTCCAACTGAAATAAAAACTCCCTATTACTCAAGATTGACTTCAACTGATCCAAAAATGATCCAGAGAAGACTAAGGACAACTCATAACTTGCAGAAGCAACTCAGGAAGCTCAGAATGGCCTCAGTAGACAGAGAAAGGAAAAAAAATTCAAAGTCCTCAAAACTCATTGAAAGTAGCTTCATTGCCAAGAGAACGTCACAAGATTTCCAATAGCATAAATGGATCGTCAAATAGAGTTACAGATTGAAAGATATTCATGGTCAAAGTTTGGTCAACCTAGCCCAGTCAGCAGGGGGTGAGTCAACATCCGTATTGCTAATGCCAACATCAATACAAATGACGTCAGCATCCGTACAGTGTACGTGACATGAGATGGAGGCAAAACGTGTCATGATGACATCAACATGAAGTCATCATGGTGATGTGGCAGGACCATATGCTGCCACGTGTCACTCATTTTTGGATTTTTTGGGTCGATCCATGGACCAATGAAAAAGTGCCACGTGGCAGTCCGTACAACCAAGTGGTAGACCGTATGGTGACATGGCAGGATGATGTGGAAAATGATATGGCATACTGACATGGTCGGTGACTGTGCAGGTGGTTGGCATGTCCCAATGGTTGGCTACCATGTGGCAGTGGGAAAATGCCCAATGAGGGCCCGAGAACCGAAATTCAAAAATAAAAAAATAAAGAGTGTTCGCCAGATCTGGCGGCCCAACAGTCCAATCTAAACCACCTCTAAAAGTTGGTGAACCACCATATTCATATATGCATATAAGTTATAACAAACACCCAAAAGGGGAGGCCTGCGGGCTCGACCCCGGGACCTCCCCCATTGTATATGCCTTAACTATAGCTCCGCCAACCAATAGGCCAAACAACCCCATTGTTAGCACTGCCCACCATTTTTATTTAAAAATTGAAATTTGCTAGTGCACGGGGAGAGGCGCGCAATGGTATGGTTAGGCACAATTTTCAAGGAATTTTCTTGGCATTAATTGCAGGTTGCAGGGCACAAAAATCGAGAATAAATTTCTCTTTGGCCCTGGGAGTGCCAGAGTTGGATTGAGGCGTGGAGGCAGTCATTTTTGGGTAATTTGATGCCACGAATTCAATGGAGTTTTTTTTTTTTCTGATCTGAGCAAAGCTTCTGTAGCTTAATTCCAAAATGAGGTATTCTTATGTATTTTGCCAAATTCTTTTGCCGAGTTAATAAAAAGGCCTACCCATTTGAGAGCAGAACTCAGAGACGTAGTCCACCAGGGATGAACTCCATTATCAATTTTTTGTGTTCAGATTTGATGCTTATGTCTCTTCATTATTGAACTTTTCCTTCTTAAATGGTGCACTTTAATTTATGCTCATTTAATACAATTCTTTATAAGTCACTTCAATGAAAAGATCCCAGATCATGTTGGTATCAAAGCAGTCATCTTTGACGTGAATTGTTGAGTGTGAATGATTACTAGGGCCAAGCATAAATAGGGTGAAGGAACTCTTAAGACTTTCAATCCCGAAGTTGGTTGTGCATCCCGAAGGAAGAAAATGGCAGAAGAGGACAAGCATTATGAACATGAGAAAAACTTCCATATGGTCTTTTATCGCATGTCAGAAATGGTCGAACGAATGTATGGAGACTATGAGAAGAGGATGAAGAAGAAAGGGAAGAAAAAGGAAGCACAAGCTGATGATGATGCTTCAGTAAATCAAGGGGCTAGAGGAGACCCTCCCGAGCCTCCATCTTCACCATCAAGTTCTAGTTCTTATTCCTCTGAGCATTCTCATCATTCTCACCATTCTATCCATAAAGCCTCTTTTAAGAAACCATTATTAAAGCTTAATGTAAAATTTTCTTTACCTATGTTTAATGGAGATGCTAATCCTGAAAAGCTAGATAATTGGATCCGACAGGTTGAAGTATATTTCTGTGTTCAACAGATTGATGAAAAGGAAGTTAAAGTGCAACTGACTTCTCTTCAGTTGGAAGGCACCGCTCTCGTATGGTGGGAGAGAAAACTTCAGGACAAACGTAAGTGTGGTAATCTTCTTTCCTCATGGTCGAAATTTAAATCAACGATAAGGAAACAATTTTATCCATTGGGTTATTTACATAAAGCAATGATGGAATGACAAACTTTAAGACAAAGTAAAGGTCAAACTGTACAAAGTTTCATAGAAGAATTTAGGAAGAAATATATTACTTTAAACATTCCTTTGGATTCTTATGAAACTTTAATGAAGTATATTGGCGCACTTCACAGTTATATTCGTCATACTTTGCTATTGTTTAACCCCACCAGTCTTGATGAAGTTTGTGTGCAAGCCACTCACCTTGAGAACAAGGGAAAGCATGTTCAATAAGATCCCACAAAGAAACCTTCCAATCTCCCACATAATATATTTAAGAAGTTTAAAAGGAAGGACAAGAAGACCACCACGGTAAAGAGAGAAGAAGGAAAGCCATCTTGCACTCATTTCAAGAAAAATGGTCACGATGATGAACATTGTTGGAAACTACATCCAGAGAAGAGACCAAAACAGTTCGGTGGAAAGGGGAAGAAAAAAATGGTTTCTACAGTGAAACAAGATCTTGGTTCTGATTCAAGAGATGAAGGAAAGATCACAACGATTGGAGTACATGGTAAAGATTGTTAATGTTTAAGCCATTATTATAGTTCTTTGCATATTAGATAACAATAGCATAATACAAGATCACTGAGAAATACGCAATCACAAGAGACACAACATTTATCCTGGAAAACCCTCTATTAGATAATGACCTGTATGTGCCCTACATGGATGATACAACACGTATGTATGTGCCCCTGACTATCTATCCTGTGCATATGTACGCGTCCTGCTGCACTAGTCTGATGCGTATGTCCATGCCTTGTGCTAAATGCTCTTTGTGTACGATGTTGTTTGTGGCTAAGATCTTCCCAGATCTATCCTTGTTACCATATCTAGCTTCTGCTACTTCCCACTAGCTTCTCTTCTCCTTTGGACTGAGCTGATCTCTAGGTGAATGCCCTTCTTCACCCTTCCTAAGATCTCTTTGAGAAAAGTCCTTTTCTCTCTCTATGAATCACTGACTCCAATAGATCTGTCTCTTGTGTCTCTCTCCCTTGAGTCGATATCTAGATGAAAATCCTTCTTCACCCTTACTGAGATCCTTTTGAGTCACAGTCCTTCGTGTCTCAATAACTCAATGAATTTCATTGTTGGTTTATATATATGCAAATATCTCCTTGCAGATCTGATAGATCTACTGCAAAATGTTGTGGATCCATGTTTGGTCCTTTAAACACGCACTGTTGCAAATAAGATCTAATAGATTTGTTGTCATAAACTTCTACGTATATGGAATTGTCTCCCTTTTAGAGTGCAAGCTTTGATACCATGTTGAATTGATCATGCTCTTATACCATGTTGAAAAATCTCACTATCCCCAACACCTAGATAAATTATTGCCTTGTGTATTTCCTTGCTGATAAATAAATTACAACACATAGAATAAAATATATTGGTTGGAAATAAAACAATGGAAGCGAAAATTGGAAATTAAACTTCAAACATGCACACATAAATTCTTCCCTTCAAATCAACTTTTCATTAATAATGAATCTAAGTGATCAGGATTATTTTCGGCACGAAATGAGAGAGAAGATATAATAAATAAATGTATAGATATATCTCAAATCCAATAATATAATAGAAATGTATCAGATATGCAACCATAAACACATAGATACAATAATACACAATTTTCTATTAATGAGCGAAAATATACAAAGACTGTAAAAATGCAGAGTGAAAGACTCGCTAGAATGGTGACATCGTATCTATGAGAAGAGATGTGTCCTCTACTCACATTCACAAGAAGATGATTTTACAATGAGGCTCCAAAGGAATTTTTATCATAAATAAAACTCAAAACTCTAACCTTGGAAGATGAAAAGCCAACAATTTTGTGGACCCCGTTTTGGGTAGTTTGGTGTATCAACTTCTCGGGCATAACTTTGGCATACGATCTTCGTTTTGGGTGCATGATAGCTCGTTGGAAAGGTATCGTCGAGGAGATTCATTTTGGGGGATCAATTAGAGCCATCGGATATCATTGAGGAGCTCAATCCCGAAAACCCTTCATTTAGACCCTCAAAATGGCCCCAGAAGTTTAGGAACTGAAAAACTGCTAAAAATAGTAAGTTGTCAGAGAACGGTTTTGAGCCAGTTGGAATAGGTGGGTGGCCCCTGATATACACCTGTATCACAAATCTTACAATGGTTCCCTTACAGGGAAAATGGCCCACCGAGGAAAAATACAAATACAACAAACCTGACAACTTGGGCCCAGAAGAAGCCCTCTTCCCGATATTCCCAAATATGCTTGTTGGACACTCAAATATGCACTAGATCTTCCTACTAGTACTCATATTTGCAATATATTCTTGCTGGTACCTCATATTTGCTAGATATTCTTGTTGATACCTCAGATATGCACTAGATTTGTCCACCGGTTCCTCAAATCTGCACCAGATCTATCCGTTGGTACTTTATATCTGCTAGATCTTCCTGCTAGTACCTCATATCTGTTATATATGCTTGATGATACCTCAGGTCTACACTAGATCTATCTGTTGGTACCTCATATATGTTAGATGTTCCTATTGGTACCTCAAATATTCTAGATCTATCTTCTGGTACCTCACATCTGCACTAGATCTGTCCATTGGTATCTCATATATGCTAGATCTATCCGCTAGTACCTCAGATCTACTAGATATACATGCGAGTACATCAGATATGCACTAGATTTGTCTATTGGCACCTCAACTGAACCTTTTCACTTTCTTCTTTGGACTTGATTTGTAGATGAAATTCCTTCTTCATCTTTGCTGAGATCCCATTGAATCACAGTCCTTTGTGACTCAAGTACTTGAGAAAAAGTACTTCATTTTTATCCTTGTGTGATCCCCTTGAGTCATAGTCATTCGTGACTCAAGCACTTTAGTAAAATTCCTTCTTTTCTCTTCATGTGGATATATTTCTCCTTCACCTAGACTTGCTTTTATAATCTTGAGTTATGATCGAATCAAACATAACCCCTAATCTCCAAAGTGATTAACGATCGAGATTATATCTCAACTCACTTGAGAGATCAATGACTAAGATTCATTTAATTCATTAATGCTAATAACTTTAACATTTCATTAAATTAAACTCACTTGATTATAAAAATACTTTACTTTAGTAATTCCTTTAATTAAAGTAAATTACTAAGGTTGAAGGCTTTGGAAGACTTCAACACATATAGACACTTAGACCTATGTGGAAATACCTATATTATGTTACAAACATCAACAAGACATCCTCTTCTCTTCTTCTTCACAATTCCACTCAACCCTAAGATCCAATATCTAAGGTATAAACCCTAACCCTAGACCTCCAAGATGCTCCAAGATACTCCAAGAAGACTAAAAAACCTTACCAACTCAAGATAGAGAGAGATCAAACACATGTGAAGACTCTAGAGAGAGAGAGAGAGAGAGAGAGGCTAGTGCACACTCTTCTCTAGTTCACATATCATCACAAAAGTGAATAGACATGAGTGAATGAACATACATGAATGTAAATACTCTCTCTTTCCTCTATTTATATGAGAGGTAACGGAGGCCAAAAATACAATGTGGGCCTTGTTGGTGTATAAATATGTTCAATATATATATTACACTCATTTAAATGTCAATCTGGGATTCGTAATCAAAAGAGTTGTTACACTATATGTGTCGAGAACATGTAACCTACCTAAGTCTGTTGCATATAGGAAATAATTAATAACATAAAAGACTTTGTTTTGAAGATTTCTAAATACTTCAAACACCCTTGAACTTACAAGAGAAAACTGATAATGAAACTTAAACAAATAGCCAATCAAAGAGATTTTATCCTAGAGAAACAAGTCTATTCATTTCAAGCTCATGAATTAAAGGGATGAATTTAAGAAGCTTGTCTCCTGTAGCAATCAAAATAGTAAATAAAAATCAACTCCAATCACTCTTGAAATCAAAATCAACTCCAGCTTCATGTAATTCAAACAAACCAATACAAGGAATATTTAGTATAACTGAGAGACTTCATTTTAGAGCATGAAGATGAGGTATAAAGTCTTCAGGTTCCTTGATGTACTAAATCTACTGCAATCATAAACTCAAGATATCAGTCCCACGCTTCAAATAATTAAATGGCCATCTCCAACATTTGAGAATGAAATATCTATTCGATCTAGCACCTAATTATTCACACCAATCCAAAAACGATTAACTCAATGCTGAACTCTGAAAATAAATAAAAGATCATTAACACACACACATTGCTGTAAAATATTCACAAAAACACACAGAATGTATACATGGAGGTTTACCTTAGTTGGGGCGGTGGGCCCTTGCCGAGCCCAAAAGGAGCCTCTTAAGAAAGTAACAGACTAAATCTTTTCACTCACATTCAGGAATTGACATAAAAGATCTTTTGCATTAATTCAACTGGTAAATTGGATCAACAATTCTTTACTTCATACATAGAAACGATATGTATCGTTTGGTTATGATAGCATACTTCGTTACATTCCTTATTATCTACACATGATACCACCTATACAACAATCCTTATATAAGGTAAGATGATACTATTAATATCTATAGATAAGCATTAAACAGTTTGAGAGATTTTACAATTGATATTTACATCGAATTTCTAGGAATTGACTCCATCCTCATGACACAAAGTGCATGAGTGATGGAGTCTCTCGTAATCTGGAAAACTGATTTTGGAGCTTCTGTTCAACTGCCTTCTCGAAATCTTCACCATCATACTGGTCCAACTGGTGCATTCTGGAAACAAAGGTTTTGGTACCAGAATACGCACAGTCACGAATCTGAGTACCGGAATGGGCGCGGAGAAGATAGTACCGGAATAGCGCATGACTTGGTACCAAAATAGATTTGGAGTAGATGGTATCGGATCAAAACTTCCTTGGGTACTAGAATGGATTTGGTACTAGATTGGATGATGACTGGGAGTACTGGAATGGCGCAAGTACTAGATAGGCTGCTCATAAGTCAAACCATTAGGACTATACAAAATAAAACACTTTAATCGAATTATTTCAAGAAAGTTAAACAAACATTCTTCAAATCATCAATTACCTCTTGTGAACATGAACAAGGCTATTAGGTATGTGTTTGAGAGGAAATAGTCAAATATAGGCTTATAACATAGGCAAAAAGGCTCGAATACAAGGTAAGATAGGGTATTATACATGTCAAAATAGGGACTCAACATTTCCCCCATGCTGAAGGTGTTGCATGTCCTCATGCAACGTTATCAAAAACTGATACCCAAAAAAATTTCTGAAAAACTGGATCTTCCTCTGTCATTTCTCAGGTTGTAGGATGTTGAAACTAGAAACCTCACTTCTCAATTCCTTCTTAATTACCCTAGTGTACTGGATCAATCGCAAGACCTTGTTGAGTTTGGTAGAGACCTCTGCATGTTGTTCTTTCAATTGTGCATTTCCTGCCTTGATATGTTTGTTCAATACTTTGTAATCCTCAACTTCTTGCTTCAGCCTCTCAACCTTTGCTATCAATCTTTGTTTGTTTAGAGACTTGTCTGGACTAGATGTGATTTCCTCCTTATTTATTTCTTCTCAGGCTTCTTTTTCTTTCCTCAAACCCCTCAAAGTCTCTGTTACCAATCCTTCTGTCTCACTTACTGTTACCAACCCTTTTGCTTCAATCACTGTAGCTCCACAACAACTTCCTTTCTTTGGAGAACTCGGAATATCCATGGGTTCCTTTTGAAGAGATGGTATATTTGGAACTATCATATGCATGGCCATGCTTATGGTTGTCCTCCGTATGGGGGTCAGGGCCTCTTTAGACTTGCTGACAGGGGTAGTAATTTCCTCAAACAACTTACTTTTCTTAATCTTAACACCGGTTGTAGGCTTGGACACCTGTTTCTCCCGTGTCGACTTGATTTTTATCATGAGGCCTTGAGTTGTGAATTCTGGAGTTTGCTTCTGCTGGCCACCCTATATTTCTACCCTAGAAGATTGAGGCGTAGTTTCTGAAATTTGTGCCTTCTCCCTTACGAGATTTTTATTTTTTCTTGTCACCTTAGTAGTTACTTTCAATTCACCAACTAGTTTCTGGGAAGACCGAGTAACTTCAGGAGTATTTTTCAATTCTTTAGGGGATTTCAGAGGGGGTTTGACAATTGCCTCGTGTAAAATCTCCTGTTGATTTGTCTCCTCCTTCTTTCGTTTCTTACTCTGCAACGTCTTTAGGACGTAGGACTGAGCTAGATGCTTTAAACTGTGCAAACTTTCTCTTGTTTTGTAAGTTGAGGTCAGGGGTCTTCTCTACTTGGTTGGATGGTTCTAATGACACCCCCATTATTGCTCCAGGAATGTTGTCTCCTAGCTCAGAGTCTTCCTTTTTATCCTTTTGAATCGAGGTAGGACTTATTTTCTAGGATTGGGTGGTTTTCCTCTTCCTCGATATAGTAGGTTCCCCTATGAAAGACTTTTTTGTCACTGATTTCTCAATGGGATGAGATGATATGGGCATAAAAGTGTCTTCTTTTCCTCCTTATTCCTTTCTTCTGTCTTTCTTTGCCCGCTTGCTTGAACCCTCACTGTGTATCCCTGTCTCCTGTGTTTCAACAATTTTGGATATTCTTTCTTGAGAAAAATTCTGTTGTAGTAATTGCTTCCAACTACCACCTTGTGTCCTCAAAGCATGAACAACCAGAAGTTTTATTAAACCATGGTGATGAAGGCTAGTCTTAGGTTTCTTGGAAACTGACCTCACTCCTCTCACCATCTTCTTTAAAATCATCCATAGGAAGTGAGGGAAATCAATTTGTGGTCCTCCCTCGAAATGTGATAAAAGATTCAAATGATAAATGAAGGTTATCACATACCTTCCTTCACAGGTGAGGAATTTCTGTATTCTCAGGAGCATCGTCCAAGATTCCTCTTTGACATAGCTTCAAGGGATGCCCTTGGTCCAATCGAGGTCTTGGTGTTCTGGCTTGAGGAATTTCTGACAGAGTTTCCTGTCAACGATCACCCCCTTGAAGTATTTTTCTCCAGCCATGGGGAGACCAATAGCTTATTCTATAGTGGCTTCTGTAATTGTTATCTTCATGTCTCCAAACTGCACACTTTCTCCATCATATGTATGTGCGAAGGCAAGAGAAATCCCCTCGTGATGACCTTTAAACTTCTCCAAAAATGGCACCCACCCTGCCTATTAATATTTTTCCTTTCAAGCCTGATATTCTGTTGTTTCCCTGTACAATTGAAATATGGGCTCATACCCGTCGACCCCCATGCTAGATTAAACAATTCTCTCAGGCGGATGAGGCATAGACAGAGGATCGAGGGTTGAGTACCAGATAAACGTAGACTGTGATAGAGTACCGAACGGGGAAAAATATGCAAGGGATACGAAGGCACGAGATGTCTATAGATGGTGTGACAACAATGGTAAATAACTCTTATCTAGATGGCAGAGCCATCCAGAGGAGCGTTTATAAATGGAAGTGTAGATTACAATGGTCACATTGATAGTCATGATGATATGGTGAGGCAATTCGGATCCTCTAACGAATTACATACTCGTGGAAAATTGACGTTAGACTATATTCATGGAAGGGTGTGGTCGTTATGTTTGGGACTCGTGAGTGTAAAATCGGCTGGGATCATTATTTGATATGATTAGAGATGTGGTTCATGTCACTTCATATAGTATGGGAGCGAATTATAAGTTTATGGGGTTTATTTACCGGATAGATAGAAGGAGTATGAGTTCGTTCCAGTGAGGGACATAATGACCTTGCACTCTTGATATTCGGGAAATAAGGACATCTTCTTCTTACAAAAATGTGGTCAAGGATTTTATAAAAGTGAGAGGGAATATGTCATGATCAGAGAGCAACCAGATGTTTTAAATGCATATTTAGTCTAATTCCTTCTAATAAAATGAAAAGAAATGTTGAATCTGTATGTCCTAGTGCTAATAATTGAACAACAACTTGAAAGTATAATAAGAGTTACCAGTCACGTCCTTACCAGTACTGAATCATCGGTGTGCAAAGTTGAAAATAGTACGAGATCATCTAAGTACCGGATTACCTGAGTGCACTTTTCTGAGTACCTGATCACATGTGTGTAAATTTTGTAACTAGTACCAGAATAGCACAGGGTCCCTTATTTAATACCAGATGGGGTTTAGTACCGGATAAGCATAGCAAGATGATTTAGCACAGTGATGACCATTGGTACTGGATATGCACAGGGATGAAAATTGTTTTCTGGTGCTTGAGAGATTTTTGACACAGATTCTGTGGCAGTGACTTGTAGGAATAACTGGTGTTCTATGATCAGATTCGATTGAAAAACCATGTAGTTACCAAAAGTTTGTAGAGGAATAATGCAAGAGATCTCTGTAACATGAGGGTATTCTGGAATGACCAATTGCTTAGATTACATAACCCTTTTATTTTGGAACCAAGGTGATCATAGCTCCTGCTGGCATTTCCTCTTTTATTACAAAAGTAACAATAATAATCCTAACTATTAATTTTTTGTGGATTTTTATTGAGCCAGATTAGTTAATGCTCGCCGGTATTTTCAATTTTATAGAGTTTGAAAAACTTAAAGGAAACTCTCTATACTGTCCCATGGATTTTTATCGAGCCCGAGCCAGTTCCTGCTCGCCGATGTTTTCAATTTTAAAGAGTCTGAAAAACTTAAAGGAAACTCTTTATACTGTCCCGTGGATTTTTCTCAAGCCCGGGCCAGTTCCTGCTCGCCGGTGTTTTCAATTTTAAGGAGTCTGGAAAACTTAAAGAAGACTCCATCTGGTAAATGCCCTCCTTATTCGTTTGTCTACATGGGAAAACAACCAACTTTTGTTTTGTTTTTGTTAGTTATATCAGAAAAATAAAAGAGAAACTTTATCTAATGACACACCTATGTACATAAGATGAATTTACAAAATTGAACTTACTGTGGTAGGTCAGTAGGAGGAGAAACCCTCTTGCTTACCAGTTGCATTTCGGAACTTTGAAGAACATTTTTGACAAAATCATCTTTTGACAGAGGCTTATGATAAACCTTCAGATGATGCCCATTTACGACAGAGGAAGTCTGATTCTCATCAATGGTCTTTATTTTTTCTGAACCATTTTCATAAATTGTATCAACCTCATAAGGTCCCAACCATCTAGTAGACAACTTACCTTTAAAATTTTTGAATCTACTATTATATAGAAGGGCCCAATCTCCTGACTGAAAGGACTTATTTTTGATGTACTTGTCGTGCCATTTGGTCCTTTGTTCTTGTATCAGGGTGGTTATTTGTAGAGCATCCTATCTTATCTCATCAATCTCATTTAATTGTAATAGCCTTTGTTTTTGAGCTTCGTTCAGATCCATCCCTAATTACATGGCAATTATGAAGGTTTTTACCTGAAATTCTATGGGCAGTAGTACCTACTTCCCATACACCAACTCATAAGGTGTATGACCTGTTGTATTCCTCAAAGATGTCCTATAGGCCCACAAGGCCTCAGGCAACCTATTAGCCCAGTCTTTGTGATGAAGCTGAACAGTCTTAGTGAGGATGGCCTCTATCACTTTGTTGGTTGATTCCACTTGGCCATTGGATTGGAGATGATAGGGCGAAGACTTTATGTGTTTGATCCTGTACTGTTCAGTAAGAGCCTTGACCAAATTTGAGGTGAATTGTGTCCCTTGGTCAGTGACTATTTCCTGAGGTACCTCGAAACGATTGAAAATTTCCTCAAATAGAAAGTCTACAACATATTGTTCATTGGCTGAATACAAAGCCTTGGATTCTACCCATTTTGTTACATAGTCTGTGCAAACTAAGATGTACCTTTTCCTATGGGACATGGGACTGATAGGTCCTACAAAATCTAAGGCCCATTTTTCAAAGGGTTCGATCACTACTTGGGCTTGGAGCGACATTTCATTGACTGTTGTAGGTTTTCCCATTCTTTGGCAATCATCGTAGCTGGCCACATATTTCTTTTCATCTTTGAAGATGGTTGGCCAATAATAGCCAGACTGTAGAATCTTGTAAGCTGTCCTTTTGTCAGCAAAATGGCCTCCACATGGGCCATCATGGCAAGCTCTGAAGATATCCTGCATTTCGTCTTCCCGAACACATCTTTTGATTCCCAAATCAAGTCCAGTTCGGTATAGGCTATCCTCATGCCACATATAATTGGCACTTAGTTGAATAATTCTTTGTTTTTTTCTGGATGTCATACTTTGAGGCATCTTTTTGGTTACCAGATAGTTGTCTACATCTGTATACCAAGGGGTGTAAGTAGAAATGGCAAATAAATTCCCATATGGAAAACCATCATCTACTGGAGTACTGTCACCTGTATGAATAAGTCTAGACAAGAAATCAACAACCAAATTATCTCTTCCAGGCCTATCAATGATAGTGATATTGAATTCTTGTAGTAATAACAACCATCTAGTCACTCTAGCATTTGTAACAAGTTTGTTCATTATAAATCTGATAGTTGAGTGGTCAGTGTGCACAAAAACTTCATATCTTGTTTTTTAGTGTCTAAACTTGTTGATGGCATGTACTACTAATAAAAATTCTTTTGTTGTGACAGTATAGTTTACTTCAGCAGGTGAGAGGTTCTTGCTAACAAATTATATAGCATAAGGAATTTTCCCTTCCCTTTGTCCTAATACAACTCCCAAAGAGGTATCTGAGGCATCTGTGCAAATATGGAAAGGAAGAGACAAGTTTGGACCTCTCAAAATAGGGACACTTGACAGTTTTGTTTTTAAGATTTCAAAGGAGATTTGGCATTGCTCATTCCAATAGAATTCAACATCTTTTGTCAGCAGTTTGAAAAGGGGGGCAACTAGGTTTGTAAAATTTTGAATAAACCTCCTATAGTAGCCAACATGCCCTAAGAAATTTCTGACTTCCTTTTGTGATCTAGGGATCTTGATTTGGGAAATAATGTCAATCTTGGCAGGGTCCACTCTTATTCCTGTACCAGAGATGTGGTGACCTAGAACAATTCCTTCAGTGAGCAACATTCTATATTTTTCGTGATTGAGTGAAAGGTTAGTCTCTTTACACCTAACCAATACCTTCTCTAAAGTATCCAATGCCTGGTGGAAATCATCTCCATATACCGTGAAATCATCCATGTAGACTTCCACACAATCATTGGTTAAATCAGAGAAAATAGCCAAGACAACCCTTTGAAAGGTAGCAGGGGCAATACATAACCCAAAGGGGAGAACCCTATAGGCATAGGTCCCCTAAGGATAGGTGAATTTGGTCTTATCCTAATCTTCTGGTGAAATTTGGATTTGGTTGTAACCACTAAACCCATCCAAGAAAGAAAAATACCTCTTCCCAGACAAAGTGTCTAAGACCCGATTTATGAAAGGCAAATGAAAGTAGTCTCTATAGGTGGCCTGGTTTAATTCTCGAAAGTCCACACAAATCCTCCATTTCCCGTTTTTCTTTGGTATAATAACTAATGGGGAGACCCACTTGCTATCTGATATAGGGTAAACGAAATTGGCTTGTAGGAGTTTTTGGAGTTCTTCTTTTACTATATCTTTCAAGGCTATATTCATTCTTCTTTGGGTCCGCCTAATAGGTCTGATCTGATCGTTAGTGTAAATATGATGCATACAGGTGTCTGGGTGGATCCCTTTCATGTCAGAGTAATCCCATGCAAAAGCATCAGATTTCCCATGAATCATTTGTATCAACTTTTGTTGTTGATCTGTTTCTAGGCTAGCATTGATATATAAGGACTTTCCAGGACTGATTTCAACATCTTGAATAGATGATTCTTTCCCCTCCTCTATTTGTGAAACAGTGGCTACTGTAGCAGTGGGAAGATGCAAAATTTCTTGAAATTATGGGCTAAAGATGTATGTGTAGTTAGGGAAAGATTGAGGATAATCGATGCATGCTGAGTCAGCCAAGAATAGACTTAAGATTTGTTCTTCAGTTTTCTCTTGTACTCCATTTACTTGTTCAAGTGTCAACAAGGGCTGAGTGCAGTCCTCCTCCCCATTGATATTCTCCAACCAGAGAGGAACTTCACTGGCTGGTTGGGAAGGGGGGAAAATGATAAGTTTTTGAATTTGAGTGCCATTGGAGATTGTCATTTCTCCAGATCGACAACTAATGAATGCATCAGCAGTGGCCAACCAAGGTCGGTCGAGTACTACTGGATGTCCTGGTTTGGGGGATTTGGGATGAATTACTAATAAATCCACATGGTATTCCCAAGAGGCCAATGTAACTGTTATATCATCTAAAATCCCTACTGGGGTGATGACGGATTTGTCTGCAAGCTCCAACCGAGTTTGTGTTGGTCTTAGGTGATCTAGTTGCAGTGTTTTCATAGTGTTCACTAACATCACATTTATTTCTTCTCCTAGATCAATCAATGTGTTAGGTAAGGCAACACCATTGATTTCTATGGTTACCACTGGGTTCCCTGGATCACTATACTTAGATGGAATTTCTGTTATAAACTCTGATAACTTCCCTACCACCTGTATAACAGGAGACTCCTTCCTCTTTCTCCCTAGATTTTTAATGCAAAGGTCCCTTACAATTTTAGCATAGATAGGTATGTCTCTAATGGCCTGTAATAGTGGGATCTTTACACATATGTTTAGGAGTTCAGTCTCTAGATTATGTTCTAGAGGTTCCTCAATTTTCTTTACGAGCAACCTTTCTAGGTAAGGAGGATTCATTTTCTGAGGTGTTTCTATTACAAGGGAGTTGGGAGAAGGAAATTCTTGTTGTACTGGAGTGTTTCTTTCTTCATGTAATGGATTAGTCATTTTTTCTTCTCTTTGAACTGTTTGGACTTCTATTTGTTCTTCTTAATTTGTGTGATTATCTACTTGTTCTTCTTGGATGACCACAGTGGGATTTGTTTTGTTTACAACCCTTCCTGATCTTAATTCAATTCCATTGAATGGAGCTAGCGTTATTACATATGTAGGGAAGGTTTGTACTTCAACGTTTTATATAGGTTGTATTGGCCTGTTATTTGGGTTAAGGATAGGTTGTGAAAGAATAGGGGTAGGCCGAGGAGGGTTTTGGATGGGTGCAACTTGCATTGGTTGTTGCATATTTGGATTCATGGGTAGTGTGAGTTTTTGTTGTAACTGTGGGGGTGGAAGAAGAGCAGGGGGGTTAAATCCTGGGAGTAGATTGGAAATATTCGAAGGGTATTGTGGATAGGTGGGAAAATTTGCTGGTTGGAAGGGAACATTCCCATATACATGTCCTCTTCAGCCTTGTTTCCAAGGTTGGGTTTGTGTCGACCACTGAGGGTAAGACATGGGAGGTACCCATTGCTGTTGGGGGTATTGTGTAGTTGGGTTTGCAAACATGTTGGGGTTTTGTTGTCTCCATGGTCTTCTAGGGGGGTAGGATGTTTCAAGTTCTCCTCCTCCCTTGAACATGGCCTTGATTCCAGGTAGAGAAGGGCATTTGTTAGTAGGATAGTCCTCTGTATAGAGACCACAAATTTCAATAAAATTAAGGGGGCATTCCTTTTCAGGGTGCTTCCTCCTACATTGATGACAAAAAATTGCTAATGCAACATTTTCTTCCTCTTGTTTTCTTTTAATTTTCATGGGATCTAGTTGGGAACTGATGGTGTTTAGGATATCTGTTTTAAATGTTTCTAATATATTTCCCAGTTCAATCATAGTGACACCTCCACATGTGGGTTTAAAAATTCTGTTGGTAGGGTCCCTTATACTTTTCCCCATTTTAGCTTGACTGCGAGAGTATCTTTTACAATACTTTGCTATGTATACAAACGGATTTTGGTACACATCCCCATAACTCATGAGGTTTAACACTTCAATGAAATCATCCCTCACACCCTTTATAAAGACAACCCTAACCATAGTTGTGTCTAAGGAAAACTGCTTAGTCTTTTGGTAATTGTATAAGAACCTCTCTAGGTAATCTTCTAAGCTTTCTTCTTCAGATTGCTACATTTTGAATATATCATTCCTAGCATCCCCAGGTCTGCAGTAATATTGGTATTTCTGGAGGAAGGTCTCCTTCATACCATCCCAAGACAAAATGGTGTGTTCCCCTAAGCTCATGAACCACCTTAGTGCCGAATATTTTAGTGTAGCTGGGAAAAGTTTTAATTTTTTAGCATTATCTATGTAGTTATAGCTCCTACACAATATGTCAAATTCAAATAGAAATGAGTCAGGTTCTTCTGTCGACATACCTAGGAAATGAGGAAGTGAAGATAATGGAATGTTCTTCATAACAACGTCTTTAGCGATATCCAGTATGGGGAATCCAAATGTCTCTGTTTCATTAGTTGTGTTTCCTTCTTCTTCTGCCATGTCTCCAAACAACCTGTAGGGGGGTGGTGAGGTCTCTCCACTGAGTGATGGTTCCACCACTGGGTTACTTGGTATCTCTAGCTATTCCAAGGTTTTGTGTGGCCTTCCAACAACATATGCAACTTCTTCTATTACTACCTCTGCTTCTTTTCCAGTTTCTCCTTTGGATGGGGTCTCCAGTGCTTCCTTTATTTCTCATTGTCTTATGTCTTCAATTTGAACAATGGATTCATATTTAGTGCCCTTTGCTGTTGTTGCAATTGCTACCTTTAAGCTCTCTCCTCTGAGAATTTTTCCTGCATGAATTTTCGATGAATTAGTATAAGGAGGGG
>SNQJ01S0043586.1:33307-64871 GCA_010110895.2 Picea sitchensis
CTACCTTTATTATCCCTATACCTACTCATAAAAGAAATTTAAATGAAATAAATAAAAAACACAGATTCCTAATTATTAAAGGTAGGAGGACAACCTGACTTTGGAGCAACCCCACCAAAGTGGATGCATAGGTTCTTACCTCTCATCTTACCATCTTCTCTCTGCCCTCACCTTTCCCTTAAATCCAATCCAATACTTCATCAAACCAATCAAAATCTCAAAATGCTACCTATTACCATTTACAAATCCCCGACAACGATGCCAAAATGTTGGTGTATAAATATGTTCAATATATATCTTACACTCATTTAAATGTCAATCTGGGATTCGTAATCAAAAGAGTTGTTACACTATATGTGTCGAGAACAGGTAACCTACTTAAGTCTGTTGCGTATAGGAAATAATTAATAACATAAAAGACTCCGTTTCGAAGATTTCTAAATACTTCAAACACCATTGAACTTAGAAGAGAAAATTGATAATGAAACTTAAACAAACAACCAATCAAAGAGATTCTATCCTAGAGAAACAAGTTTGTTCATTTCAGGCTCATGAATTAAAGGGATGAATTTAAGAAGCTTGTCTCTTGTAGCAATCAAAATAGTAAATAACAATCAACTCCAATCACTCTTGAAATCAAAATCAACTCCAACTTCATGTAATTCAAACAAACCGATACAAGGAATATTCAGTATAACTGAGAGACTTCATTACAGAGCATGAAGATGAGGTATAAAGTCTTATGGTTCCTTGATGTACTAAATCTATTGCAATAATAAACTCAAGATATCAGTCCCATGCTTCAAATAATTAAATGGCCATCTCCAACATTTGAGAATGAAATATCTATCCGATCTAGCACCTGATTATTCACACCAATCCAAAAATGATTAACTCAATGCTAAACTCTGAAAATAAATTAAAGATCATTAACACACACACACTGCTGTAAAATATTCACACAAACACACAAAATGTATACAGGGAGGTTTACCTTAGTTGGGGCGGTGGGCCCTTGTCGAACCAAGAAGGAACCTCTTAAGAAAGTAACAGACTAAAGCTTTTCACTCACATTCAGGAATTGACATAAAATATCTTTTGCATTAATTCAACTGGTAAATTGGATCAACAATTCTTTACTTCATACATAGAAATGATACGTATCATCTGGTTCTGATAACATACTTCGTTACATTCCTTATTATCCACACATTCTACCACCTATGCAAAAATCCTTATATAAGGTAAGATGATACTATCAATATCTATATATAAGCATTAAACAGTTTGAGAGATTTTACAATTGATATTTACATCGAATTTCTAGGAATCGACTCCATCCTCATGACACAAAGTGCATGAGCGATGGAGTCTCTCGTAATCTAGAAAACTAATTTGGGATCTTCTGTTCAACTGCCTTCTCGAAATATTCACCATCATACTGGTCCAACTGGTGCATTCTAGAAATAGAGGTTTTGGTATCGGAATACACACAGTCGCGAATCTGAGTACCAGAATGGGTGCAGAGCAGATAGTATTGGAATAGTGCATGACTTGGTAGAAGAATAGATTTGGAGTAGATGGTACCAGATCAAAACTTCCTTGGGTACTGGAATGGATTTGGTACCGGATTGCACAATTATTGGTAGTACTGGAATGGCGCAAGTATCGGATAGGCTGCTCATAAGTCAAACCATTAGGAATATACAAAATAAAACACTTTAATTGAATTATTTCAAGAAAGTTAAACAAACATGCTTCAAATCATCAATTGCCTCTTGTGAACATGAACAAGGCTATTAGGTATGTGTTTGAGAGGAAACAATCAAATATAGGCTTATAACATAGGCAAAAAGGCTCAGATACAAGGTAAGATAGGGTATTATACATGTCAAAACAGGGACTCAACAAGCCTTGGCCCATACAATCAACCTACAATGAGCACTTGTAGGCCAACACAAGTGAGATGCTACATTCTAAAGTACATATGCCATGCTTCAAGGTGTTTTCATTCACAATAATGGCCCCAAGGTAATGTAGCTAAATAAGGCATGTTCACATCCCTCCATGAACTCCATCGATCCTCATAAGAAATGTACTCCACTAGGTTAGCTACATTTTTAAGAACATTGTTGAAGCCCCTAGTGTGCCCTAGCCATCTCCAATTCTCCGAATATGAATCGAAGTTACCACATTCCAACTAGGGTTTTGTGCCCTCCTTCAAGTTTCACAATGCTCCTCATCCCATGTAAGGCACTCTCTCAAGAGAAATTCAATACTTAAGGGAAGAACACTAAACCCCAATGACCATATAAGGTCAACCATCCACTGAGAAAGTTATGTCATCTTTGAAAATCCATCAAGGACTATCTCTCATGTGCTAATCCATTTTGGACCATTCAGGGGTTGAACATACACCATATACCTCAAATCTCATTAATCACTTTCAAAGTAACCTAAAAAATTAATTACTAGCCAATTTAAAAAGATTAAACTCCGTTGTATGAGCACCTAATGATGCCAAGCTACTATGGTAAATAAATATTCCCAAAAAACATGTGCGTAATATATTTATTTGAAAATAATGTACTACCAAAACTAAATGAAATATAATTTATTACTAAACATTTATGTTGAAGATCATGGATATTATGTTCTTTAATAACCCAACACTGAAACTTAAAATTTTCCTAAATAATCAAATTTATGTAGTCAATTGTAAATTGTTAGGAATGTTTTGTCAAGATTTCATGATATGAACAAAGTATCCAAGTGCAATGGTGGTGTTCAGAACCACCATTAAATAATGAATAACATCTTAATAAGAATATCCCAAAGAAAACAATGCATTGTGTGTATTATATGTATAAAATGAGGCTAGAGCCTCATGAATAAATAGGTTTAGGGTTTACCCCTAAAACTCCAAAGTGTGGAACCACAATAACTACTAAAGTGGTTAACGATAAATGAATGAGTGATCGAGAAGTCCCAATCAACCAATAAACTCCTCAAGTTGGATTTACATGAAATATTCTCACATCCCCCCTTAAACACAACTTGGAGGATCTATCAAGGTGGCATTATCTCAGTGCCTCCTCTCAAAGTAAACTTTCAAGAACAAACGTCATTACTACAATGTGTCTTGAAAAACATTGTAGAGATATCACATCTCCCATTATTGCCTCCTTATACCGTTAGGGTAGGAACATTGATAGTTAAAATACCTGACCATGATGAGGTACAATATAACAATTACTTCCAAAACACCTCCACCCAATCCTGTTTGGAATGTAGTGATGCAAACTCATGGAATAATTCTTACAATAGAGAGTTCTTTACAAACCCCCAAACATTTCCACATAGAAAGGTGAATCAATAAGAGCTTATGCACAAATGGCTAGAACAAGTGTCCAAAAAAATATTTCCAAGAATAGTATCCAAAACCATAGTGCTATCAACCAAGCAATCTCAACCAAGGAAGCTACAAACATAGATTCTTCGAAATCATGCAACAAGAAAATCAACCATAGCCAAATTCAACATTGTCAAGAATAATAAAAAAATAAAAAATAAATAAAGTTATCTTTCTTTGCTCGAAATACCTTTCAGTTTCTTGGTTTGTATCAAAATGCAATTCCTCAAATTGTCAATGATTTGTTGCAATGCCTAGACCTCCACTCTCTTCGTTTTTGACTTCTCTCACCATGTTATCATCAAAACAATTTGTTGATTTGTGTTGACTAGTGGGAATCAACCAATTCTTAACAACATCACACTGGATTTATACATCTTAATGAGCTCAACAACATTCCCCTTAAACAAAACTTGATAGAATACAACAATAAATAAGGCTCAAATACAATGCCTCCAATCAAATTTGTCCCACATGCACAACATGCCAACAAGATTGTTCAACAAGGTAGTGCAATAGATACGATGACAAGAGTCAATCAATCAATCAATCAACAAGAATAATGAGGATAAATGTACGAGTGTATCATGGATGATATAAATATGTTTTAAGTCCTCAAGCACTTGTTCAAATGCTTCCATGACCAATCATTAGTGCAACCATAATCAATTCTAGTAGTTGGCACTGGTCCAAAATTCTACCTCTTACGCCTCTTCTGCAATATTTGTAAACATGACTACCACCATACCAAGAATTTCAACTCTTGGAAACACTCCTCGTGTCTCTGTGATGAGGATGTCAATCAATCAATCAATCAATAAATCAATTAGTGAATCAACAAGAATAAAGAGGAAAATTCTTGTTGGCCCTCGACCAAGTTTTGGAGAACCTTGGTCGTGTTTGACCATTTTTGGGACTTCGACAAGTTGGTCGAAGACGGAGCGCCTGTGCTAAGCGGAGATTGAGGGATATTGCCCCCTTTTGCGGGATTTTTGGGTTTAGGGTTTATGTAACGGGTATGGGATGTTGGCCCATGGGTTTACCCATGTGCAAGCCGCTTTTTGTAATGTATAAATAGATAGCTATGTGATGTAGGAAGTAGCTTGAGACCTAGTAGGTCGATGTCTTAGTGCTAATCTTAGCTATGTGCAAGAAGATGTGTTGAGACTTGCAGAGCTAAGTGAAAGTGTTTTGTAAGTGCTTTGTGCACAAACTGTGTAAAGGCTTGGTGCTTGAACCTAACTTGGGGAAGGAGGATCTGGCGAGGTGCGCATAGATCTCTTGTCCTATGCAGAGTTGGATTTGTGTCTCTATGCATGTAAGAAGATTGGAAGAAGCTAATAAATAAGAAGAAGAGTTGGTGGATGTAGCCCCATGCTAGGGGTGAACCATGTATATCCTGTGTTGTGGTTTCTTTGTGTGATGTGGTTGATATGTTATTGATGTGATTTATGCTTAGTGTTGTAATCTTTATGTATGTTAGAAACATCTAGTGAAGTAGCTTAGTGATTAATAATATGAATGAATGGTAGATCTACTTTGATGCTATGTGTTGAATGGTTAGATGTGGTTAGATCTTGATTAATACCGTGATGTTCTATGATTAGGGTTTTTACCTGTGATGTGAATAAGGGTTAAAGACTAATGAGTGTTAACAACTAATTTCTTTATTAAGTGTTGTAATCACAGATTTATGTCCCATATAGGTTGTAGACACTTAAGTCATGCAACCCCCCTGCCTCTACCTCGGGTGAGACTTCATATTCTTCGTATGTGTTGCCAAAAGGGACGATAGTTAGGGTTTTGTTGGTGCATTGTTGAAGTATTGAACCCTGGGTCTGCCCCGGTGCCAACAAATGGTTCCATTGCCGAGACTGAAACTGTGATTGCTGGGAACTGAAGAAAAGATAAATATCTGTGCGTAGATCTGTTGTTGTAGTGCGAAGTGTTCTACTTGACTTGTGAATCTCTGTGCTAAGAAGGGAGCCGGATCTGAAGAAAAGAGGTAAGATATTAAAGCTTTGTGCTCTGATAAAGGTAAGATAAGTAGGAATTTTTGTTTCAAAAGTATGGATTTAGATATGTTTGATAGATTTTGTCCTAATCTGAAAACTAAGGCACAACTAGAAGAAAGAAGATTTGATATGAATAGATCTGATCAAGTTAATGAAAGATATGTTATTCCTATGCATAGAAATATTTTTTGGACTAATAAATGGATGCAGGATCCTAGAAATAATTTTTTGCAGGTCCAACACTGTGATCCCAATGCGCAGTATAGGAAAGGTTGGGGATCGTTTAAAAGAAAGAGAGGATTGACTCTTTGTTATAGTTGCATAAGACTGAGACATCTTGCTAAGGAATGCCCTGGTAGAGGTACTATCTGTATTTGTTGTAAAACTGTTGGTCATGAATTTTTGGATTTCCCTAGAATGATTGCTAAAGTGAGAAGATGAACATGAAACAAGAAAACCATGAGGAAGGTTAAGAGACTAAGAATATATTGGAGAACCAGAAAGAATCAAAGGCTATATTATTATAGATGAAAGAAACACCGAATGATCACATAGGCATCAATTTACCAGAGATCTTAAAAGAGAAGTAGTGCATAGCAACACGAATAGGAGACTTCGACATAGACTGTGTATTAGATGCAGAAACACAGGTGAACATTATGCCAGAAAGAACTTGGGAAATTTTGGGAAAGTCTGCTATGATTCCTTCATTGGGAGGAATAAGATTGTTTAAAGGAAAGATGATAACCCTATGTGGAATACTTACTCATGTACCTATGAGTGCTCATGGAACATCGATAGAAGAAGAATTCGAGGTCATTAAGTTTATTGAGAACAACACTCCTTTTTCACTTTTGTTAGGAAGGACTTGGATTGAGAGAGATTAGATCGGAAGGAAAGAAAAAGAGGAAGCTATAGAACAAAAAAAGAAAGAATTAAGGGATTTCATGGCTAGGAGTATAGTGTGCTTAATAAAATAACAAGAGGAAAAGTCGAAGCAACTGAGGGCCAGAGACATGGCTGTCAAAGTTGAAAGAACGCAAGAAGTCTTAAATAATTTATCCATGTAGACGAGAAGAGAACCTACTCCAGAAACAATAAGAGAAGAAGTATTACCCTCGAACCCTGTGAAATACCCTCAGCAGTGAGAAGTTACTATGCTAAGAGAAGATAAGAACAAGAATGGAAAGATGAATCTAGAGACACAGATCACATGAAAGAAATAAAGAAAGCTTAGTAAGAATAAAGAAAAGCTAGAAAAATTGCAAGAGGTTCTAGAGAGGACTTCGCAGAAGGAAGGATTACAGAACTTGAACCTCGCTAGAATAGAAAAACAATGCAGAATGGTACGTCACCATGACGAAGAAATATGACCGTTGGAGGCGTCCCGACCATTAGAACGATGCTCCATAACAGCTAGAAATGCAGTTATTGCTGGAAAGATTTCCATTGGACCATTGGGAACGCGCCATAATGGATGGATTAATGCATTCCTACCCGTTGGAGGAATATGTTACGACGTTGTCTATTTAATCCGTCGAATGTCTTACTAGGGACACTTTTTCAAACTGAGATATTCAAGTCCATAGAGCACTGATTTCTACCACGCTGTGCATTTGAGACTTCGCCAACCACTTTATTTACCTTTAGCGTCCACTCACCTAGCCGAGATATCTGATCTAGAGTGTGCATGTCAGATGGCCTTAGCGTAGTAGAGAATTCTGTAGAGGATATCCTAATAGACTCGATGGATGAGAAGGTCATGTCCATAGGAGCACAGGCCTCGTCGACGAGAGGATTGCAAGCATCCTCGTCGAATGCACGTCGATCTGGGCCATCCCAAACTACAACAGAGAAAAGCAGTAAGCACTGCGACGACCTAGCAAATTCGAAGCTCATCCCATCGGTCTTTCCCATCTACATCCCGCCTTTGGCTGGCGCAGTTAATCATGACAATGTCCCAAGAGATTTCAACTATACATTGATCACTTCTTACCTCTCGAAGGGGATACATGTAGTTGGACCGCAGTTGGGACAGATTCTGACGCTCAAGATCAATGATTTCAACTTAGGAGACCGCAAGAATTATGGAATGCTCATGCCACATAAGTACTTGACAAAGACAACGAGGAAGAAGTTGAATATAGTCCCCCAGTCATGGACCATGGACATCGCGAGATACACAATACTTAATTTGATAAAGATACCACACTTCGACAGACATAAGGAGGTTAACGTGTGCATTAATATCCTCATGTCGTGATTCCATGGCGGGTACTTGTGGTTGGATAGGCACATCATTGTAGATCAAACGCTGATCCACTGGATCAATGGATTGAGCATGTAGGGAACAGACCCTCAAGATTTTTACCCAGGGAAGGCTGCAGATCGCGCCCCGACACAGCGAATAAAGGACACCTATGGCGATGTGGAGAAAGGGAAGCAGAGCTACAAGGTATCTTCCATCCAAAATGGCACAGTGTGCCTAGCTTGCCAATTGATTGCTGGTAATCTTTCCAGGAAGAATAGACCAACGCAGGTCACGGGGTTCGTCATCGACCTCGCAGGAAAGTGCATTGAAGGGATGCAGATGAACTGGGTGAGATACCTCGTCAACCAGTTGGAGTAGGATTTCCGATAAGCACAAGACCAGGGCTACGAGTTTCACTTCACCTGGTTGTTGATCCTCATTGCCTTTGTCTCTTGGGAGATTCCAGAAGGAGCGACCTTCCCCGAAGTCAAGCCGTCTGAACCACTGGCCGTGAGGTTCACCACCTTGTGGTACTCGAGCGATATGGCAAAGCAGTGGCAGTCAAAATTTTTCTTCCACACTTATTATCTACAACTCACGTGAGCCATTGATTCATTCCCCCGAATGACTCTGAATACACTCCATCGGTTCAGGCCACTAGCGAATTTCCACGCAGACATGCACTTCATTTACATCACTGCGCGCAGGGATGAAACCAAGGAGGAGCTGCATTCGTACTATAAATTAACTAATCAAGACATAGAGGAGATAACTAAGGAGTGGCTGGCTGAATTCCTTGTACCAGTCGAGCAGACAAAGCTCTCCAACCCCGATATCATCGGAAGTCCTATAGTCACCTGAGAAGAATATGATGGATCGAGCAACACATGGAAGAAGAAGAAGAAGGAAGAGGTGCAGGAAATAAACAACGCATCGGAGGAAATTGCATCGAAGTCACCTAGAGGAGGAGGAGATGATGAAGTAAGCCAAGAAGAGGAAGGGGAAGAAGACAAGCGGGAATAGGGCGAAGTGACACTGCCTAAATATCCCCTTACAGAGGCTGAGACATCAAATAAAAGAAAGGTTTCTCCAAAGAAACCCTCAGCGCAGAATAAGTCACGAGCCAATAAGCCTCAATTATAGATTGTACTTATGGTGGATGATATTGACCTCATCATCGCAGTTGTATGAGATACTTCAGAGGACATTTTTTATCAAAATGAAGAAAAACAGGAGACAATGTATGACATGATTGAGGTGGAGCTCAAAGGGGTACAACATGCTCTCTATTCGAGCCGCGCAATGTCTACTACACTATTGTCATCAGGGGGTATAGAAGTAGGAGATGAACTTTCCCAACTACGTAGATTAATAGATGCGACAGGGGCTCACCTTCATCAATTACAGGAGGAAAAAGAAAATTCCACAGAGACCTTGAAGAAAGAAAAGGAGTAATCCCTAGAGAAAAGTCGAGTTGCGCAGCAAGAGAAGGATGACCTCCGAGCAAAGTTTGAAGAGGACAAAGAGCAGATCCAGAGAGAGAAAGATCAACTACTCATGGAGTAGATTGGTGTTAGAGAACCAGTGACTCGAGCACTTCGCTCCATGTCGGGATTGGCACCGATGGAAGAAGAGACATATGAGAGCCAAGTGGGGAAGCTCGCTGAAGCCATTCAACAACTCCAATCAAGAGTAGTAGAACTGGAATTGCAAGTAGTAATGAGCATTTTGCAAGAAGTGCGAGATTAAAGAGAAGAAACTGCCCAGAGTGCAATTGAAATAATCAAGGCATTGGTGTTAGAATGCAAGAAACTCAGTAACTGAAGTGCGCAGACCTATGAGCACCTTGCAAAGGACCCTGAACTAAGAACATTAGAAGCACAACTCGAGGAGGCAAAGAAACAAGAATTGACAGTGCAAGCACAACTAAAATTGCTTTCAGCGGTTGAGAAGATGAAAAGGTCACAGGAATAGTGCACAGTTCAGTAGCAGGTTAATGCCATCCAGAGTAGAGTGATGGAGGTGACCCAGAGACTCCAGCCGGTATAGGACAAAGCCTGCACACTTTTTGAGGAGATCAAGGGACAAGGTGCACAACTGGAGCAAGTGGTCACCATAGTGGAACAATTCTTGGAAGGATCTGTCATCGAGACAGTGATTCAGGAGTTCACCAAGTAGGAGGCTCTTGTGAAGCAACAAGTCGAGGAAGATTGAGCTAAGATCGAGGCATTCAAAGAAGAATTGCCTAGATCAGAGTGACTCGGGACGAGTCACAGGTGAGTGTTGGGGGCATGTTGGCCCTCGATCAAGTTTTGGAGAACCTTGGTCGTGTTTGACCATTTTTGGGACTTCGACAGGCTGGTTGAAGACAGAGTGCCTGGGATAAGCAGAGATCATGGGATCTCACCCCATTTTGCAGAATTTTTGGGTTTAGGGTTTATGCAACGGATATGGGATGTCGGCCCATAGTTTTACCCATGCGTAGGCCCCTTTTTGTAATGTTTAAATAGATATCTAGGCGATGTAAGAAGTATCTCGAGACCTAGTAGGCCAATGGCTTAGTGCTAATGTTAGCTATGTTCAAGAATATGTGTTGAGGCTTGCAGAGCTAAGTGAAAGTGTTTTGTAAGTGCTTTGTAAGTGCTTTGTGCATAGACTGTGTAAAGGCTTGGTGCTTGAACCTAACTTGGGAAAGGAGGATCTGGCGAGGTGCGCACAGATCTCCTGTCCTATGCAGAGTTGGATTTGTGGCTCTATGCATGTAAGAAGATTGGAAGAAGCTAATAAAGAAGAAGAAGAGTTGGTGGACGTAACCCCACGCTGGGGGTGAACCACATATATCTTGTGTTGTGGTTTCTTTGTGTGATGTGGTTGATATGCTATTGATGTGATTTATGCTTAGTGTTGTAATATTTATGTATGTTAGAAGCATTTGATGAAGTAGCTTAGTGCTTAATAATATGAATGAATGGTAGATCTACTTTGATGCTATGTGATGAAGGTTTAGATGTGGTTAGATCTTGATTAATAAGATGTTGTTATGTAATTAGGGTTTTTACCTATGATGTGAATAAGGGTTAAAGACTAATGAGTGTTAACAGCTAAGTGATTTATTAAGTGTTTTAATCACAGATCTATGTCCCATCTAGGTTGTAGACACTTGAGTCCTGCAACCCCCCCTGCCTCTACCTCGGGTGAGACTTCATCTGCTTCGTAGGTGTTGCCAAAAGGGCCAGTAGTTAAGGTTTTTTTGGTGCATTGTTGAAGCATTGAACCCTGGGTCTGCCTGATCCAGATTTTATGAGCAGAACAAAATGACTACAAATTATTACCAGATGCTTAACACAAAATAACAAAGATATAGTAAAACTGGTTTTCTATTCAATAAGGAAATAAGCTGAAACTGTAAAATGCAGCGGAAAACAAGCTTGCTGGAATGGTGGCAACTTATCTCTGAGAAGAGATGTGATGACTATGCTCATTCGCAAGAAGATGATTGCAATGAGGATCTCAAGGCCTTTTTACAATAAACAGGAGTTTCAAAAACCCTAAACATCCAAAAACCTAACCCTAGGAGATGAAGCGCCAAAATTCACGTGGGCCCCGTTTGGGTAAGTCAGTACATCAACTTCCCGGGGTTGTAACGTTTGCATACGATCTTCGTTTTAGGCGTATGATAGTCCATTGTAAATATCTATCCAAGGACTACAACATTTGCACAAAATTTCATGATGAAAATTTGCAACCGCAATATACCTCAAAGAACGTCGTTTAGGGCCTCAAAACGGCTTCGAAAGTTCAGGACCTGAAAAACTGCTAAAAATAGTAAATTATCAAAATTACTAGAAAGATGTTTTGAGCCAGCTGGAAAGGTGGGTGGCCACCGATATCCACCTGGATCAATCCTCCCTCCTTAGGAAGAAATGGTCTCTATTGTGTTGAGTTCCCCCATAAGATGAGGAAATTTTTGCTGAATTTGGCCTCAGGTGAGCCACTTGCCTTGGTGTAGGAGCTGCCCTTCTTTGACGACTCGATAAAGCTAGATCCTTTATTGTCGAGTTCCCTTGATTTGTGTGTCCACAATATGATCAATGGATGCCTGTTGTATGCAGTCGGGGTTGAGCTCTGTTGGTGTCAGTTGTTCTGCTACATCTGAGGTGTCCAATAATGGTGGGAAATAAGGTCAAAGGAGGTCCATGTTGAACACTGGGTGCAGGCCAAGGAAAGGAGGAATGTTGAGCTCAAAATAATTATCCCCCATATCCTTGGTGATGGTGTATGGACCATAACAAAGTGGGTGAATCTTCCAATGGGGTCCTGTAAGGCGTTCTTTCTGCAAGTGCAACCAAACTTTGTCGCCCACCTGAAACTTATGTGGAACCCGATGTTGATCATGGTTTTGTTTGTACTTGTCATTGGGCCTCTGTAGGATATCCTGAACCTATTGGCGGATGTGCTGGATCATAGAGTTCAGCCACAAACTGGGTCCAAGACAAATATACTTGGCATGATCTGTGACATTATTTCCACCATTTCCAACATTCAGGATCCAAATAGAGGACATTATAACGAAGTTTTTCCAAGTCATCAATGATGCCATGCAAGGAGAAGTAGTGTTCCATTTGAGTACAATGGAAGAGTTTATAGTTGCATTTGAGCAATTAGCTTTCAGAACAAAGGGCATGTCTAATAATTTTTTCTGGGAATGCTTTATCAGTGGCCTCAAGGATGACATCCGAGCCCAAGTCCTCTTGAATCTCCCCCAGACTTGGTTGTAATCTACTCAATGTGCCAAGGAAGCTCAACAGGTTGTTCTTTCCCAACACCGCAAACCTTCTTTCCCTCTAAACCCTCGCCTTTCCACTCCTCCCCCTCATTCCACCCCGCTCAAGATCCAAAAATTAACTCGAGAAGAAATGAATGAATGCCAACTCAAAGGTCTTTGCTATAATTTTGATGAAAAATATTTTCCGGGGCACAAGTGTAAGGAACAAAAGTTGTTCATGGACATCTCCGAGGATGTTACTGAAGATGAGATCTTGGATTCTCATGCACCCAAGATACCTGAGCCATCTCCTATCACTTCTCCATTTGATCCACCAGAAGTTGAACCAGTGATTTCCTTGAATGCACTCACTGGCTTCTTTGTTCCCCAAACCCTCAAGTTAATTAGCTACATTAAAAACTGGAAGGTCATCATCCTAATTGATAGTGGTAGCACTCATAATTTCATTCATCGACGCATTTCTCAAGAAACCCATTGCTATATCCATGCAGTCAACAATTCTCAAATCATGATTTCTAATGGAGGTTCCATGAAATGTGGGGGGCGTTGTGAAAATGTGCATCTCCAAATTGGCTAGTACAACTTGAAATCTCATATGTTCGCTATCGACATGGATGGTTATGACATTGTGTTGGGTGCATAATGGTTACACACTCTCAGTCCCATCCTCATGGATTTTAAGGAATTGACCATGCAGTTTCAAAAAGACGACCAACAATATAAGTTCCAAGGCATCACAATAGGTTCCCCTGAGATCATCGGTTCCCATCGAATGGAAAAGCTTCTCAAAAAAGGCCATTCTGATATTATTTCCCAACTTAATGCAATTCAAGAAATTGAGACACCCTCTTTGCATCCTGACCTCCAATCTATACTTTCCAAACACCACACTATTTTTTCTATTCCCCATGTCCTTCCCCCTTCCCACGATGTTCATGATCATTCCATTCCTCTAGTCCCAGACAATCTTCCTCCCAATGTCCGCCCGTATCATCATTCATTTTCCCAGAAGAATGAAATTGAGAAAATTGTTCAAGAATTGTTCAACACGGGTGTCATCCGCCATAGTAATAACCCCTATTCTTCTCCTATAGTCATGGTCCTAAAAAACAAAAGGCATGTGGCACATTTGTCCTGACTTTCGTGCTCTCAACAAACTCACCATCAAAGATAAGTTTCCCATTCCTGTCATTGATGATGTACTGGATGAATTGAGTGGTGCTCACTACTTTACTTAACTTGATCTTCATTCTGATTACCACCAGATACGTATGAAAGAGGATGACATTCCCAAGACAATATTTCGAACTCATGAGGGCCACTATGAGTTCTTGTTCATGCCCTTTGGCCTGCGTAATGCCCCCTCCACTTTCCAAAGTCTCATGAATCATGTCTTCCATCCTTTTCTCTGTCATTTTGTCTTAGTTTTCTTTGATTATATTCTCATCTATAGTAAAACATGGACAACCCATCTTTCCCATGTGGATCAAGTTCTCCATCTCCTTTCTTAGCACCAACTTTTCCTCAAATAATCTAAATGTTCCTTTGGAGCTTCTGAAGTGGAGTATTTGGGTCATATTTTTCGCTGAATGGTGTCAAGGTGGATCCTAAAAAAATTGAATCTATGTAGGATTGACCTCGCCCAAAAAATCTCAAGAGTTTGTGTGGTTTGTTGGGTTTAATGGGCTATTATCGCAAATTTGTTAAGAACTATGGAAAAATTTCATTCCCTCTAATTTCTCTCCTTAAAAATAATTCTTTCAATTGGAATCATGTAGCTGATCAAGCATTCCATGCTTTGAAAGAGGCTATGTGCACAACTCCTATCCTAGCCCTTCTCGACTTTAAAAAGACGTTTGTCCTGGAATGTGATGAATCTGGGAAAGGAATTGAAGCAGTCCTTATGCAAGATGGTAGGCCTTTGGCCTTCACTAACAAACAATTTTCGGAGCGCCATTTGGGCCAATCAATCTATGAAAAGGAAATGATGACCATTCTACATGCTGTGGATCTTTGACGTCCTTATCTATTGGGGAAACGATTCCAAATTAAGATAGATCATCAGTGCCTCAAGTATTTTCTGGAGCAATGCCTTTCATCCCTGGAGTAACAAAAATGGGTGACCAAGCTATTTGGATATGATTATGGGATAGTTTACATGAAAGGAAAAGACAATGTGGTGGAAAACTCTCTTTCAAGGAAATACGAAGATGAAGTGTCCTTCTTTTCTCTATCGTTCATTGTACCAGGTAGGCTCCAAGCTGTTCGCCAAGAATGGCTGCAATATCCCAAATTGTCGCATTTGATCCAAAAATTGCAAGACAATTCTCTAGTTTCTCCATATTACTCTTGGTACAATGAATAGCTTCACTACAAAGGTCGTCTGTACTTAAGAAAACAATCACAAATTAAATCCATGGTGTTATCCGAGCTTCATGCTACACCCAAATTTGAGCATTTTGGGTTTACCAAAACCTATGACAGGGTCAAATGTTCTTTTTTCTAGGATGGTATGAAGCAGGATGTTCATGTTGATGATTATAGATGCGTGAGACATCCTCCATGACACAAACTTGAGAACTGGAATGTAGTGATGGCCTCCTCCTTAGAGAGAGTTGAAAAGAACTCGAGATGATTCTCCAGTGTAACGTAGTGAGAAATGATATCTTCTGAGTTGGACGTGCCTATGGTTGAGCACAAGGTGAATGTGTTAATTCCCATGAGATGGGTGCATCGTTATGAGACAGAGATGAAAACGATGTATTAGCCTCCTATGAGCAGAGAGTTGAGATGATTAACTCCAAATTACCCTTCTATGTAACGCAGTGAGAAATAAGATATATTGAGTTGGATGTGCCTATGGATGAGCACAGGTGAACATGATCCTAGTGGCTGAGCACTAGTGAGTGTGGTTCTCTTGTGAGACACAATGAGATTGAGAGACATCCTTGTGGCTAAGCATAGATGGATGTGCCCTTAGTGGTTGAGAACTAGTGGGTGTATGAGATCCCTTGCTATATTGTTCAAGAGTCAGACTTACCTGTAACCCTATTGATTATGTAAAGGGTACAGGTCGTCCCCACCTTAATGTAAAATGTAATTAATGTAAAAGATAATTAATATGGTAATTATTAATTATATTTTGAGTTATTGATGTCAGCCCTATTGTTCCAATAGACACATCATTTGATGTGACAAGTATGATATAAATAAAGGTGAATCCCCATTGAGGAAACACACTTATCATTGTGTCATCTCATGATTTCAGAAGTTGTGGTCTGAAATTATGAGAATTACAACAACCTCTTGTGTGCTAGGTTTGGTGATGGTGTGGGAGGTCTTTCTCTTGAGGAATATAGAAAAGGATTGGATGGCTTTTCTTCCCTTGTTGAGAAGGGTTTCCCAGGATACTTCTTGTGTTCTTGTGCATGGTTATTCTTCTTGTGATCTTGATTTTCTACAGTAGTTATGGTTCAAGTAATAGTTAAACAAATTTTTTAAACAGGATACATGAGCCATAGCTCATTGAAAATCCAACAGTTCGTACCTTTGTGGAGGAATGTGATGTTTGTCAACAAAACAAGGGAAAAACATTCAAAGGCCCGAGAACCCTACAACCACTTCTAATTCCACCCACTATTTGGAGGGATATTTTTATGGATTTCATTGTTGGCTTACCTAAATCATGCATTAAATCAATCATCATGATGGTCGTTGATCGTCTTTCCAAATATGCTCATTTTTGTTCTCTTCAACACCCATTCACTGCCTCCACAGTGGATCAATTTTTCATGGATCATATCTTCAAGTGCCATGTCATGCCTCATTCCATTTTCTCTGACCGAGATCCCACTTTCACCAACAATTTTTGGCAAGAAATTTTCAGGCTACAGGGCACCCAATTGCATCTCAACACAACATATCATCCCCAGACTAATGGTCAAATTGAAGTTGTCAACAAGTGTTTGGAAACATATTTGAGGTGTTTTTTATTTGAGATGAAAAATCAATGGGATCAATGGTTACCCCTTTTTGAATGGTGGTACAACACTTCTTACCATACAACTACTCACATGACTCCTTTTGAAGCAATATATGGACAAAATCTGCCTTCATTTCTCTCATACATGCCTGGTGTATCGAAGGTCCAAGCGGTTGAACAAACTCTTACAGTTCGAGAGGATATTGTCTATACTCTCAAAGAGAATTTGGTCCTAGAGCAGAATCACATGAAGAAACAAGCAAATCAAGGTCGCAAAGAACGTCAATTTGCTGAAGGGTACCAGATGTTTCTTTGACTGCAACCTTATAAGAAGACTTCACTCAAGGCTGACCATTATCAGAAGTTGGTGCCCAAATTTTATGGTCCTTATATAGTTCTTAAGTGAGTGGGACATGTGGCCTATTAGTTAGCTAAATTCCCAGTCATTCTAAGATCCATCATGTTTTTCATGTCTCTTGCTTAAAGAAGGTGATTGGAAGTAAGTGACAAACTAAAACTAGTCTTCCCGAATTGGATGAAGAAGGCTCCATTTGGTTTCAACCACAAGCAAACTTGGACCAACATGAGAATCATCTCCATAAACACACCATCAAGGAAGTGTTAGTACAGTGGAAAGATACAACTCCAACAGATGCCACCTGGGAGCCAACTACCATTCTGCAACAATTTCCTCATCTCAAGCCTTGAGGACAAGGTTGTTTTTAAGGGAGAGGGCATGTTAGGGACCTAACCTCCATAACCTCTCACGTAGGTAGAAAAATATATTTTCCATATAATAAAGACCAATATTAATAAGGCCTAGTAATAAGGAAGAATAAGTCAAATGTAAGAAGACATAATAAAAGCTTCCACTTCTAGAAGATCTTCCTCTAGATTGTTCTTTTGGTTGATAGATTTAGTATAAATAGGAGTCGAGGGTATGAGAAGTACTGTCTTGAGAATTATTGTAATAGAGCACTGCTCTGCTGTAGGTTTCCCCCTTGAATAGGCAAGTGAAAATTGTTTCCTATCAATAAAGGTATTATTTTTGTTCCGTGGTTTCATCTATTGTGTTGTTCCGCTGTTATTCTTTGCAATATTTCCGTTTTCTGCTATTGTAATATATTTTTTACCTTACAATCATCATCATCAATTCACCACTGAGAGACATTTAACCTCTTCTTCCAAAGCATCAAGTAGCTCTTGCTTATTACAATAGTCATTTATGAGTTCTTAAAAGAGATCCTTATTGCTTTTGTGTATCTCATCTGTACAATATGTTGAGCTCTCAAAAAGGTCAAAATAAACAATTTTTTTTTAACTCATTGATAGAATATCTCGAATTACCTTGAGTACTTCTTAACTTTATTACTTCTCGAACAAGGCCTTGAATAAGGTCACACAAATACTTGATGGATTTATCCTTCTTATCCACATGAGAAAGAAAGAAGTTATATACAATGTTCAATTTCTGATACTTGTCAAAGACACCCATGGTGGGAGAAACATAAAGTGCTCTAAAATTGTCAACATATTAGGAAAAATGTAGTGTGTGAGCTGGAAGCATGAAGTGTGAGGGCCCTTCCAAAGGAAAAATATGTTCCCCTTCCTAAATATCCCCGAGACAAAATAATGTCTCCTCTCAAGCAATGCAATTTTTTTCTCCTCTTTACATTTTCATCCAGGAAAATGGAAAAGTCCAAATTTAAAAAAAACATTTCCTTAATAAAAGCCTTTTTTTCTTCTAAATTTATAACCACAAAAAATTTAGAAGTCATAGAGAAAGGTAAGAAGAATGGAACCCTAGTCTTTTCCTTGCTAAAGGATAAAATTTACCAATCCTTCTCTTTCACAATCTATGATTGTGAAACATAAATGTTTAATTTTAGTTTGCTTGTAGAAAATGGATGATATGTTGTCAATGTGATGTTTTCTAGTTGTGAATGCATGACAAATAGAATATCCCAATTGGAGGGAATAAACGAGCTCTAGTTTTATTTGCTACAATCTCACATTGAGAGTTAAGTTCTTTATCACTATCTTGCATATGCTCCATTTCTGCCAAAACTCAAATTGCATGTCAATGGAAGAGGAGATAAAAAGTTGCATGTATATCAGATATATAAATGCTAAATCATAAGTTAAAAGTCCAGGCTCATGGCCTAAATGTATGCATTTGTTTAAGGTTGATTAGGTAACATGTGTGACTTGAAAGAAATGTCCAAGTATTAAGAAGCACTTATTAATCAAAGTTCATTCAAAAGATGAAGGAGAACATTAGTTACAAATTTGGTTGAAATGATTCCTATGTTTTTCTATGTTCATTCATTACTTTGTCTTGCTTTGCAGAATTGTTCTCGCTTATTGAGTTTATGTTTATTTATATGAAAGAGCATATGGGATGAAGATTCACGAATGTGGCCATTGTCTTGTGATGGTAAAGTTATGAATAGTATGGATGATATTCGCGATGCTGCTATTCTATTTCCACTCTTATATTAACAATTAATGAATAATTTAGTTGTTAATAATTAAGCTATAACATGAGCATTAACTATTCTAGTCGAAATTCCACTCTTATCTTAACAATTAAATTTTACTTAAAAGTGTTGAACTATTTGGTTAAACCATAGCATGAGCATACAACATTGGTATCTTAAGTTTAAACAATTAAATATATTTGAGCACACATAGTAACATTTATTCAATTTTTATAAGTTTAAAATTGTAAATATATTTAGGTATTTAGTTAACTTTACCATATTTGCACTATGTCAAATATCCTCCTAATTTGAACTCCTTGCGAATTTCCATACACCAAAGGCCAATATGACCAAATCTCGCTACTATGATTTTAGCAACTTATATTATTTCAAGCAAACATTAGTCCTTAAATTTCACAAAACAACCCATATAAATATATGTCATTTCCCTAAACAAAACTTATATTTAAATCTACACACATTGAGATCAATGTTCTATTGATAAGGCATAACCGAAAGGTTCTTTTCTTATACCAATAACTCCATAGGTGAGAATCCTTTAGAGATCGGGAACTTAATATCTATGATTTTCCATTTTGTTTCTTTCAGCGAACTAGATTTCTTCCTTCTAGATATTAAACTTGAGTCTTTGAGATGAAAAATGAAGGATGCACTTAGGAAGGGGTTGTAGTTGCATAGCACATCCATACTTTAGAACCATTCTTTAAGAAAAATCCATTATTGATGTTTCACAACAAATAAATTTGAACTAACAATTACAGACACCCCAAGGCTAAATCATTACAAGTGAGTTGCTAATTGCACCATAAGCATTGTTGCTACAATGTTCATAGCAAGACATAATTGTATGTAGTGATATTAGGGAGGATATCATATATGTTGTTGGATGAGCATGAATGTTTGGATGGAGTTTCAATTACTAAGAACGTTGAGGCAACTTGGAGAGAAGATCGGGATTAGGTCTGTCACAATGTTTAATGTTCATAGCGATGAGCCACACAAACCAAGCTTTAGATTCAACAAACAAGGTCATGAACATATGTTCACATAACTAAGATAGAGATATTTCTTCCATCAATCAGATTTCATAAATGTCTATTGAATGACTGTTGGCCCTCGACCAAGTTTTGAGGAAACATTGGTTAGGTTTGACCACTTTTTGGACTTCGACACAACGATCGAGGAAGAAGCGCCTAGGCAGAGCTGAGATCGCGGATCTCACTTGTTTTGTGGGATTTGTGGACCCAACATGGGGATATTAGGGTTTTGTAATAGGTTATGGGATGTCGGCCCATGGGTTTACCCATGATTAGTCCTTTTTGTAAATGTAAAAGTATAATTACGTAAGAATGTAATGTAGAAAATAAGTCAATAGCTTGCAAGGCTAAGTGCAAGTAGTTTTTGGTTTCTTAGTGCAACAGACTTTGTATGTAAGGCTCTGTGCTTAGTAGAGGAGTTGGCTCTATGCCTTGACTTGATTTTGGGAAGGTGGATTTGGTGCTTAGTGCGCAATTCACCTGTTCGATGTGAAGCTTGACTCTCTGTGGCTTAGTGCACAGGAGAGGAAGAATGTAAGAGATTGAAGCCTAATAAAGAAGAAGAAGCAGTTGGTGTACATAGCCCCACACTGGGGTGAACCACGTATAGCATGCGTTGATGGTTTTCTTTGTGCTGTGATGTTTATGTTGTGAATCTGCTTGGTGCATTGATTGTTATATATGATAGATAGATCCATGAATGCTTAGTGATTTATTTATGTTAAAGGTGCTAGATCTAACTTATGATGCTAAGTGCGATGTGTATTTTGTCATTGTTACTGCGCCAATCTATCCTTAGGGTTTTTTCTGCGATGTGAATGAAGTGGATAAGGTAATGCATGTTATCTTCTAAGTACTTTGTGAAGTGTTATAATCACAGATCTGTGTCCCAGCTTGGTTATAGACACTTGAGTCTTGTAACCCCCCCTACCTCTACCTCGGGTGAGACTTTGCCTGCTTTGCAGGTGTTGCCAAAAGGGCCAGTAGTTAGGGTTTTATTGGTGCGATGTTGAAGCGTTGAACCCTGGGTATGCCCTTGTGCCAACAATGACCTTGCATTCATTACCAACAAATATACACATAGAGACACAACATAGGGAAAATCCATGGTAGACACCAATAAACACCATGAATTGAAATAACTTTGATTCACTAGAGAAAAAAATGACCCTTTTGTCCAAAATTGGAAAATATCCTAACAATGGTAAGAAATGTCGCAAAACAATTAGATTTCTTGTGAATATCTAATGAAGCCACAAAATTTCCACTAGGTAGGCATTTTGATTATTTCTCTCATCACATCCATAGATTCATGGGTAGGGTTTGACTCACTCTGGTACCATGTTAAGATTTCATGATGATCCCAAAAGTATCCAAGTGCAACGATGGTGTTCAGAAACACCATTAAACAATGAAGAACACCTTCATAAGAAGATCCCAAAGAACACAATGCATTTTGTGTATCATGTGTATTAAATGAGGCTACAACGTCACCAATAAATAGATTTAGTGTTTACACCTAAGACCCCAAAAGGTGGGACACAATAGTCACTAGAGGGATAACCATAAATGAAAGAGTTATCAAATGGTCCCAAAAGCCTAATAAACCCCTCAAGTTGCGTTTACATTAAATATTCTCACATGTTTCATCAATACTCCTACATACTTTCATAATAAGATTCATTTAAAATTTAACCATGACCCCACTAAAGTGAGGTAAGTACAAAGCCAACCAATTCGTAGTAGACAATTAATGACCAATACTAATCCTAATTCAGAGACAAAGTTGATAAAGTAATCTTAGGATAAAATGGAATCGAAATCGATGTGAACCACCTCCTCTTGTCGTGTTTTATCCCCAAAGAATGTAAATATATTTATCAATAATTGGTAAGTGGCATATGCGGAACTCCCAAGTCACCGTGAGAATGTGGTTGCCTAATAAACATGGACTTATATTTGAGCCTTAAGTTTAACCAACTCAAAATCAACACGAAAAATTACTATTAATCCAAGATACCATGGTATAAGTGCACTCTATAAAATGTATTTTAACAACCACTTTCTACAATAAAGTATTTAAATAAATAAACTTATATAAATTGCATGTGATAAATTAACATGATTTTATCTTAATAAAAAACATTGAAATCCAAACAACATTGTAAAAATGTCCATAAAATCTCTTAAACGTAAATTTTATTATTTATTTATTTTATTTTTGAAATCATGAGATATTTTCACATCATGGAATAAAATGTTTATAATAGATTATTTAAAGAAATAAAATTAGATGAACATGATTTATCTTAATAAGAGACATTGAAATCCAAAGAACATTCTAAAAATTTCTACACATTTCTTAAATGCAAATTTTATTATTTATTTATTTTATTTTTAAAATCATTAAATATTTTCCCATTTTATTTAAGTTTGACTGTATTTTCTATTTGTTGTAAAAATGCGAACATGTTTCCGCTTTTCATTAACTAATCAACATCAAGTACTTTAAAAAACAATCAATACTAAGAAGTAATTTTGCAGTTATTTGTACTGAGGGTTGGTTAGTATGGTCTCTAGTGGGCTTATTCCCAACACACTTGTTCTCCTCATTTATTAATAGTATTTCCTGTTGTTACCAATGTGTTTGCAAGAAGATGAAATGTGTTTGCAAGAAGATGAAGAGTTTTTCCACCATATCTACAGGGAGTTTAACTTTGAGGCCGACAAGCTCTCCAAAGAAGTTTTCACCATATCTACAGGGAGTTTAACTTTGAGGCCGACAAGCTCTCCAAAGAAGTTTTGTTGRCKCCGGAAGGAAGAATAACTTACTATTAGTGGGAACCTAGAGGGGCCGGGAGACTAAAACATCTGAATATTTTCTGAACTTCCCTGCTTATTAAAATTTTTTGTTTTTTGTGGGTTGATTTTAAGTCTATGTAATATCAGGGGTTGGAGCACTAGTATCCCGGTTAGATAAGTTTTTATTTAAAAGTAGTGTTATCCTTTGGAAAATCTCTTTAGCATTGTAATTGAATAAAATATCTGGATGTTTTGATAAAAACTTTTATGCATTATGTGACAAAAAATTATATCATTAATATAATTTTGAGCAAATTTTCACTTGAAAAAAAAGATGGAAACTTCACATTTGATATCAAACAACGGTTTGCTTAAATGCATATAACGTTGAGGAATATTCAAGGTGTTTAGTTTTGTACAATGCACAATGGACCAAAGATGCAAAAAATGAGTCATATGCGTCAAGTAATTTTTTTAACAAATTTGAATGTATTTGGATATTGTGATTTTTAATATGATTTTGAAGTTATATTATTTTTAGGTGATAACATTTTTTTTAATTTTTTTTTTAATTTATTATATGTGTATTGATTTTAAAGTGGGTTGTAAGTTTTTATTATTATATATTTTGATAAATTTTTATTCTATTTTACATATATACATTAGGACCTTAGGTCATTTTTGCAAAAATGATTTTTACACGATGTAAGTGTAATGTAAGGATGGATATTTTACTATAGACTACTATCATATCGTTTATCATTATTCAACTACTTACATGTTTATTTCTTAATATGATAATCGAACATTTTAATTTAAATTTTAATGAATTTTAATAAGGTTTATTGAATTTTAATGTTTTTTTTTTTTAATTTAAATTATGTAAGGGGAGAGTGGAATTTATGTGATGGGCAGGGTTTTGATTTTATCATCAATGCAAAAGGGTATTTAGCTTTTAATTAGGGTGTTTAGTTAAGGGGTTTAAGGATAAATAAAATCTGATTATGATTTGATGGAGATGAAGTTATTTTAATTTTTAATCTTTGTTTAACTTAAATTTTTGCCTTAAATGTATTCAATCCTATCCTAAAGTGTATAAATAAAAAGTTGAGCTTTTTATTGTGAGGGGATAATTTTTTAAATGGAAGGGTAGGGCCTATGCCAATTTTTCCTTAGAGATTCTTTTGACATTATTGTGAATGCCTTCTTTTTGTTCTTAGATGTTTATAAGTTTCCTATCTGTGTTATGATCATGATTCTGTAGTTGTAATATCATTTATTAGTTTAACTATATGAAATATAGATAATTGATTTGGGTTATTTCCTTCTTTTAATCATTTTCTCATATTTTTAATGTTTAAATGGTTTATTTTGTTGTGTTTTCGAGTTCTTTGGTGGATGAATAAATGGTTTGGGCAGTTCGGTAGCTAAGTTCCTTAAGTACTACCAACGTGTTAATGGTTTTTTATTTTCTTCACCTTACTATTTGGAAATATTCTATTTCCTTTGAATTTATGTCTAGGTATCAACGTTTCAATTTGTTTCAACAACCATTCATCTTGGTGTTAAAGTTTTCTTATTTTTGGTTCTACATGAACCTTTGAGTCAGTTTACCAAGTCTTAGGCTTCTTGGTGCTGATTTTTTCGAGGTTGGAGTTAACCTTTTTAATTTAAAATCAGAAACTTATTTTGGATCTAGGCTTATTCATTGATTCCTTCAATATAGAATAGATTTAGGATCAACACAAGTCATTTTTAGGCATTCTATTGCCAAACCAAATTCACCAAAAATAATAGTTCTTTTGATTTCTAACAATTTCATTTATTAGTTTTCTATTTGTTTCATTTCGTCTGTTTTAGGTTCACGTTGCTCTACTTGCAAGTTTTATATGCACAACTTCATTTGAAATTGCTTCTAAAACAAAAAAAACACAAGCACTTCTTTATTTTTGTCTCATTCTTTAGTTAGCATGTTCACTCACACATTTCTCCTCTTACGTTTTGATTTTGCATTTAGGATATATTTTCACTTTTCTACATAGAGTTTATTTCCTTTCAATGTTCAATTTCTCATTTTAGATTCAATTTCAATTTCAACGCTTAGAACCATAAGAGTCAAAGATGGGGATTTGTAGTTGGGAAAATCCCGCCATTGATAAATTAGTGGGATACTTAATAGTACTTACAATGGGTTAAATCATAGTTTGTTTGAATAGTATTTTTTAAATCTAGATTAAATGCTTTGGAGTTAAAGATCAGATCTTTTGCTACTATACTTGAGACTTGATTATTTGTCCTAGATACTCCCTATAGGATCCTCATAGTCGAGGAGATAAAAGGGGTGGACCTATTTGATCAACCTATCAACCATATGGTCATTCTAAATGTTTGTGTTCCAAATTTAACGAAGAATCCACACTTAGAAGGAATTGCATATGCACATAATGAAACATAATAAACTTATGTAATTTCCATTTCACATAAGTGCTTAAGTGCTTTTACCATTCCCCATTGACTTTTCCTTCATTGTTCTATTTTCTTTTCTTACTTTATATTTTGCCAACTTGTGTCTTTCTTTGAGACCACTAACAACATTCTTTGTTTACCTTTATTACCACCTTGAACTCCCCTTTGCTGTTAAATCTCACTCATTTAGTGAGATGTGGGGTGCTTGTGGTTTTTGTTTTGGGAGTCTAGATATCCTTGACTAAACCAACTAATGCCAACATGTATAGAATGTTGAAGATATAGAGACAAGCTCAATTATAACTAAACAAAATAATTGTAGCACAATTGCTTGTTGGCTGATTGGATTAAAATAAATATACACAATAAGCTTTATTTATATTATAAATGATTTGAATGGGATTCAAAAACAAACATGAATGGAATATGACTTAGATCTTGGCAAACATGAGTAGAACATAGTAATCTATGAAAGGGTCGAAGAGGCTACATAAGAGTAGTTCAAAGCTAAGAAAGTGGAGGTATTGTGAAGTTGTAGTTGTTAGCATGATGGATACATGTTGATTTAGCTAGTCACCCACTCACCGCAAGGAACTTTGGGCTGCCCATATAAGAGCCACAATTAATAAAAGATAGTAAGGATGGGAATCTATAAGTGAAATGCTTCTAGTAAGAGACAAATGAGAGAGAGAAAATTATAGAAGGGGAAGCTAAAAGGATGGGGATGCTTGACATTTTGACTACCACCAATAAATACTAGGGTATGTATAAACGTTTGCACAACAAAGTAGAAGGGGTTCCTTGTCTAGAGTTGGTAATGCAATACCGGTGACATTCCTACAAGGGAATTGCTAAAGGCCTATAGAGACAAATATATTGTAATGACCTCTAAAATTGCCAATTAATATAGAGTAAGAATTAACATTTGAAGTTGGTTTTCCCATTTGGGTTCTGTTATCCCCATTTTGTGGGATAACTAAGGAGATGATGTCCCTAGGCCCTCAGGTTACAGATATGGAGTTTCAAGAGACCACATGAATAGTAGTGTCTACTTGCACATACATAAGCCTTCTCTATCACCACATTCTGATCCATTGTCAGTGCATCCACCACACCAACTAGCTTCTGGAAGGTAGATGGGTCTTGATCCATGCGGTACAAGTTAGGTATTATGTCAAGTAATCACTCTAATATTTGAGACATTTAAATGTGTTATATTTAAGTTGCTTTGGATTATAGAACACCTTCTTAGACATTATGATTTTTCCCCTATTTCACCTTTGTGAGTTTCATAGATTTCCTAGTAAGTGGCCAACCTTTGGGAAAGGTTTGCAATTTGGGGTCCCTTGAGGGGGTTTCGTACCATTCCCAACCATACTTACCACTTTCCGCTCATTAAATTACCATCATATTTTCCCCTTCTAGGACCTTTGACTTTAGTGGCCCAAGAAGTGCATGTACCTAATTTCATGGGAAGAAGGGGTTGAAGGCCCAGGGGGATTGTAATTTGTTGCTGGAAAAAGATAAGAGCCTGAAATAAACCTTCTAGATACTCGCCCAGTCAGGTCTCGAGAATGATGAACTATTTCTCTTGAAAGAATTGAATACCTACATAATATCAAACACATAATAAATATCATGCTTGAATATAAGACTAACACAAGTGCGTTACAATGCTTTACATAGTTACCCCTATGGCACTTTGTGGACCTCTTTGCTCAAGTGACACTGTGTTATTGCCCCCCAAGCTAGTTGATTCACTATTGGGAGTGCACACATGTTTGGATCATTGATTAATTAATACATGACAATAAATGGTCTTGGAAAAAGGTTGGATTGAGGAAGAAGGTACCCCCTACAAAGGCACCCATAAATGAGACAATGCGAGCCCTTGTATGTCATGAAACACATTGAGATATGAAGTATAAACCCCTATTCACCTCATCATCTACTACATAACCTTGAAAGGCCATCCTTGGGAGCATCCCCTACTTGAGGTTTTTGGTCTACCCAATAAGACTCTTATGACACCCCTCCCATACCTAAACTTTGTCAATTGTATAGGGTCTTGGAGAATTTGTTTATTGTGATGAGGTAGTTTTGATGTGCATGTTTAGGTGCGTTTCTTATTATATGTGGTTTACACTTGTCATGATATCTTTGGAGGGCATACCCTTTTGTTTTGCAAGACCTTGCTTGGTGGCCAGTTTTGGGAGAACAATCCTAGCTTTGGATTCCATGGGGAAAGAAGCCCACAGGTTGGATGTTATAGGCCTGCACATTGGATCACATAGATATGCCTTTATAGGCTTGCATGGTATCATGGAGGACCTAACCTAGCCCCTACCACCTAAGTGGTTTTCTTGAAGAGGGAAAAACATCACTTTTTTGAGGTTTGATGTCACAAAGGGGTTAGGGTTTTATAGTGATATAGTTTCTCATTGACACTTGGCATCAATTGATGAAGAGAGCATGTTGACTTGAGGGAGAATGCCATAGTGCATAAAGAGAGTGCCTTTGGAGGCCAAACACTCCATCCCAAACCTCAATGACTTGTCACATATGCCAAAATGTTGCCGTAAAGGGGTGACATCATCTTACTTTTAGGGTTTCTCATGTGCAAACGTGAATTTTAAATGAATTATTTAATATTTTTTGTGTAAAGGGACAAGATTAGGGACGTTGACCCCTATCTTGTGTTTTACCCTAAAATTAAGTGAACAAACTATGTGTTATACATTTTGTATAAATACAGATAATGTGAATCTCTTTTCATAACATAACTCTCACATTGTGAGAAGTACTTTGCTGAACTTTTGCTATTCTTGGGCGTTATGGTGTTTCTCTCTTGTGAAAATGTGTTATGGTGTTATCTTTTGGTGAATGGATGAGGATGAGTGATGCACACCCCTTGGATGATTGTTCTCTTGATGCTTATTGTGAAACTAGGGTTTGATCTCTCTCTCTTAGAATTGGTAAGGAAAAATATGCATTGTTAGTTATTTATTTATTTTTATTGGTTATGGTTGTTTGAAACCCTAGGAAGAGTATTTTGGATACACCCTCCATTAAGCTTCATCTAAATTGCTAAAGTTTACAAGTTATTTTGCAAGGGTTGCTAGGAGGAATACAAGTGTGTATACCCTAAGTTTGATTATCATACCCTAGGAAGTAAAAGGGATTACACCCCTAGGATATTTTTTGATATAAATATTTATTATAAGACTCCATTCACCCAATTTTAAATGAACTAATCTGAATATTTTGCATTGGATAAATAAAATAGCGCATTGGGAAACACGATTTTTTTCCATTTCAACTTTCTGCAATCTGGGTTTTGTTCCTTGTGCCTAACATACCTCTTAGAATCTAGGGCATCACTTATAAAGGGATATTTCTTGATTCTGTAATAAAATTTCATCTTCATCCATTAGGGTCGCAGAAACCCTAATCAAACTTTCTCAAATAACTCTTAATTCAACTGCCAAAATTTGCTAAGTTTTTGCCCACATAATCTAGTGATCATAGTACATCTTCTGGTAAACTTTGGGTAAGTTTTAATGGTTGAATATCTTGCTGTAATAACTTGTTTTTTACATCCATAAGACTGATTATTATCTCTGCAGAAAGTGCTTACTACAAGCTTACATTTCGTGCTATTAACTTTCTCCTTTAATCTTGAGTTGCACTAGTGTTTTACTAGTTTATCTCTTGCATCATTTACTTGATTTCTAGAAAATTGTTTAGCAGCTAATTGTGCCATTTAATTTCTGATACATATTGTTAATAACTTTTTCAATTAGGGAAAACAAGCCTAACTTTCTCGTCCATCATATACTTGGGCTTGTATCTTTGTTTTCCTTGTGTCTCAGGCAGGTGCAATCAACATTTGCAAGGTCTACTACTTCTTGGCAACCCTTGGATACTGCCAAGACCTTACTCAAGCCATTCTCCACACTCATTAACTTGAAATTTAGGGGAATCCATTCATACATCACATTTTCCATCTCAGTTCCCCCTAGGGTCACCGAGATTCCCCCCTTGAGATGACCACTTCACCTCTAAAGCGATGAGAAAACCTACCTAAGGTGACAGTGGATAGGTTCTCTCTTAGTTGTTTCCATTTGGTGGTTGGTTCATGATTTTCCCAAGCTACAACTTGTACGATAATATTTTGGCATCGTTTTCGAGGAGGATTTTTAATCCTCTTCCAAACCCTAAAGACACTTTGGAAAGCTATCCCAAAGCCTTTTCCCTAGATTTCCTAGTGACTCCACCTAAGGTACGTTCCCTTCTCACCTTTTTATGAGATCTTCTTCAAGATTATATGGTGACTCCACCTTCCTGTAACCCTTCCTTTTCTAATCCTTTTTCCCCATGGAAGTTCAAACCTTCTAAGGTCTACTGAAAAAGGCCTCCGCTTAAGTCTCCCATTGTCAAAATCCTCTTCCACTGTACCCTTCCCCTGGCTCCAATGGCTCACCCTTGGGAAAAATACCTCTACAAACCCCTTAACATGGCCACCATCCTAGGATACCCCAACACAATGCCAAAAGAGTCAAACAAGTGGTTTCCAAAGTTCCTAGGAAACAATGTAGTGACTGTTGAAGATCATATTTACACCATAGGTTGAGACATGAATAATGTAGAAGTTGAGCATGAGGATGTAGCCATGAGGCTATTGGATTCATCATTGACTGAAGAATCTCTAGGATGGTTCAGAGGCCTTTCGGATAATCACCTCACATCCTATGAATATTTTTCCAAGTTATTTAAGAGCAGATGGTCAACCAATAAAGACAGTGGGATTCTTGTAGCTCAATTCAATCAGATAAATAAAAAGGAGAACAAGACAGTGAGTGAATTTGATACTCAATTTGACAGGTTATACAACCATATTTCAATAGATTTTCGTCCAACAACCACATCAGTCCGTCTCCTTTATGTGAATGATTTTGAAGGACAATTTTGCTTTATTCTTAAGGACAATAAGCCCACTTCTTTGGCATAGGTCAAATGGTACAGTGTTGAGATTGAAGAGAATCTCCTTGACTCAAAAATGGATACCTTTTAGTACCCTCATGTCAAAGAAGAAGCAAAGACTAAGGTTTCCAGTAGCAGTGCTCCTGATCCAATTTTCCTCTTGACTCGAAATATAGATCAAATGAGTACTTGTTGGAGATTTTTGGGTTGACTCGGGTTCTACTTTATGTTTCCAACAAAACCATGCAAACCATTCACCCTTATGAAGACCAGAAGGAAACATTGTGTGCAGAGTGCACAATGTCGTCTCACCCGAGATGGCTTATGGGTGACTACAGGACCCATATATCTGCAGTCTTGGAAGGGAGACTTCTATGGGGATGAGAGACATTCTTTCTACCTCAAAACACATCATATTTATTATTCTATTACATCAACACATCATTATATCTTATATCTACCATTCAATGATCAATTGCATTCATTTAGGGTTTATTCTATAGTAATTATCTTGGTTACTCTATTGTGCACTTCATTTTACTACTGACAGATTAATCCATTCATCATAACTAAACATTTGCAAGAAATCGCATAAGAATTCCACACAGAGACACAAAATTTACCGTGGTTCACTCCCCTAGGCTACATCCACAAAGATTTGGTTGTCTGGGCTCTTTTATTATTCTGCATCAAGGTTACAATGTTGCTCACATTACATTTCTTTCTCCCACCTGGAAGTCCTATGGAAAAATCCTCATAAGCTGCATACTTCCACTTGGAGGATGAAAATATCACAATAGACTCCACAACCCATGAACTACGACCTTATCCTCGATTACAATGATTTTATCTCTCTCTCTCTCTCTCTCTCTCAAAAACTAGCCCTAAGATCCTGCTCTAAGATCCCTTCCTCTGCTATCTCACAACAATATATTTATATTACAAAAAGGGGTTAATTACTAATTACAAAATTGTCCAAATCCCTAACCCACTAACCCTAGGTGAATTAGATTTGTCCACTTTCTAACTCCCTGATCCCAACTGGTCCAAAATCCAACCATTTTCCACATTGATCCGCATATTTCTTCCTTTCTTTGAATTTCCTGGTTTCCTGGTGCTGCTTTTCCAAGTTTTTTGGCACATGCTCCTTCTTTGTTCCATTACCTAACTACCTTCATTAATTACCATGCCTTTTCATATTCTTCTATTTTCATCCCTATATTTATCAAGATTTCTTACCAAAATGGCCTACACCAACAATACTCAATTTTCCCAAGTACATAACCAGATCATGAGTCATTTGACAAAGAAATCAATCTACTCCCA
>SNQJ01S0043586.1:64881-76245 GCA_010110895.2 Picea sitchensis
GTTATAGCTTAATTATTAACAACTAAATTATTCATTAATTGTTAATATAAGAGTGGAAATAGAATAGCAGCATCGCGAATATCATCCATACTATTCATAACTTTACCATCACAAGACAATGGCCACATTCGTGAATCTTCATCCCATATGCTCTTTCATATAAATAAACATAAACTCAATAAGCGAGAACAATTCTGCAAAGCAAGACAAAGTAATGAATGAACATAGAAAAACATAGGAATCATTTCAACCAAATTTGTAACTAATGTTCTCCTTCATCTTTTGAATGAACTTTGATTAATAAGTGCTTCTTAATACTTGGACATTTCTTTCAAGTCACACATGTTACCTAATCAACCTTAAACAAATGCATACATTTAGGCCATGAGCCTGGACTTTTAACTTATGATTTAGCATTTATATATCTGATATACATGCAACTTTTTATCTCCTCTTCCATTGACATGCAATTTGAGTTTTGGCAGAAATGGAGCATATGCAAGATAGTGATAAAGAACTTAACTCTCAATGTGAGATTGTAGCAAATAAAACTAGAGCTCGTTTATTCCCTCCAATTGGGATATTCTATTTGTCATGCATTCACAACTAGAAAACATCACATTGACAACATATCATCCATTTTCTACAAGCAAACTAAAATTAAACATTTATGTTTCACAATCATAGATTGTGAAAGAGAAGGATTGGTAAATTTTATCCTTTAGCAAGGAAAAGACTAGGGTTCCATTCTTCTTACCTTTCTCTATGACTTCTAAATTTTTTGTGGTTATAAATTTAGAAGAAAAAAAGGCTTTTATTAAGGAAATGTTTTTTTTAAATTTGGACTTTTCCATTTTCCTGGATGAAAATGTAAAGAGGAGAAAAAAATTGCATTGCTTGAGAGGAGACATTATTTTGTCTCGGGGATATTTAGGAAGGGGAACATATTTTTCCTTTGGAAGGGCCCTCACACTTCATGCTTCCAGCTCACACACTACATTTTTCCTAATATGTTGACAATTTTAGAGCACTTTATGTTTCTCCCACCATGGGTGTCTTTGACAAGTATCAGAAATTGAACATTGTATATAACTTCTTTCTTTCTCATGTGGATAAGAAGGATAAATCCATCAAGTATTTGTGTGACCTTATTCAAGGCCTTGTTCGAGAAGTAATAAAGTTAAGAAGTACTCAAGGTAATTCGAGATATTCTATCAATGAGTTAAAAAAAAATTGTTTATTTTGACCTTTTTGAGAGCTCAACATATTGTACAGATGAGATACACAAAAGCAATAAGGATCTCTTTTAAGAACTCATAAATGACTATTGTAATAAGCAAGAGCTACTTGATGCTTTGGAAGAAGAGGTTAAATGTCTCTCAGTGGTGAATTGATGATGATGATTGTAAGGTAAAAAATATATTACAATAGCAGAAAACGGAAATATTGCAAAGAATAACAGCGGAACAACACAATAGATGAAACCACGGAACAAAAATAATACCTTTATTGATAGGAAACAATTTTCACTTGCCTATTCAAGGGGGAAACCTACAGCAGAGCAGTGCTCTATTACAATAATTCTCAAGACAGTACTTCTCATACCCTCGACTCCTATTTATACTAAATCTATCAACCAAAAGAACAATCTAGAGGAAGATCTTCTAGAAGTGGAAGCTTTTATTATGTCTTCTTACATTTGACTTATTCTTCCTTATTACTAGGCCTTATTAATATTGGTCTTTATTATATGGAAAATATATTTTTCTACCTACGTGAGAGGTTATGGAGGTTAGGTCCCTAACATGCCCTCTCCCTTAAAAACAACCTTGTCCTCAAGGCTTGAGATGAGGAAATTGTTGCAGAATGGTAGTTGGCTCCCAGGTGGCATCTGTTGGAGTTGTATCTTTCCACTGTACTAACACTTCCTTGATGGTGTGTTTATGGAGATGATTCTCATGTTGGTCCAAGTTTGCTTGTGGTTGAAACCAAATGGAGCCTTCTTCATCCAATTCGGGAAGACTAGTTTTAGTTTGTCACTTACTTCCAATCACCTTCTTTAAGCAAGAGACATGAAAAACATGATGGATCTTAGAATGACTGGGAATTTAGCTAACTAATAGGCCACATGTCCCACTCACTTAAGAACTATATAAGGACCATAAAATTTGGGCACCAACTTCTGATAATGGTCAGCCTTGAGTGAAGTCTTCTTATAAGGTTGCAGTCAAAGAAACATCTGGTACCCTTCAGCAAATTGACGTTCTTTGCGACCTTGATTTGCTTGTTTCTTCATGTGATTCTGCTCTAGGACCAAATTCTCTTTGAGAGTATAGACAATATCCTCTCGAACTGTAAGAGTTTGTTCAACCGCTTGGACCTTCGATACACCAGGCATGTATGAGAGAAATGAAGGCAGATTTTGTCCATATATTGCTTCAAAAGGAGTCATGTGAGTAGTTGTATGGTAAGAAGTGTTGTACCACCATTCAAAAAGGGGTAACCATTGATCCCATTGATTTTTCATCTCAAATAAAAAACACCTCAAATATGTTTCCAAACACTTGTTGACAACTTCAATTTGACCATTAGTCTGGGGATGATATGTTGTGTTGAGATGCAATTGGGTGCCCTGTAGCCTGAAAATTTCTTGCCAAAAATTGTTGGTGAAAGTGGGATCTCGGTCAGAGAAAATGGAATGAGGCATGACATGGCACTTGAAGATATGATCCATGAAAAATTGATCCACTGTGGAGGCAGTGAATGGGTGTTGAAGAGAACAAAAATGAGCATATTTGGAAAGACGATCAACGACCATCATGATGATTGATTTAATGCATGATTTAGGTAAGCCAACAATGAAATCCATAAAAATATCCCTCCAAATAGTGGGTGGAATTAGAAGTGGTTGTAGGGTTCTCGGGCCTTTGAATGTTTTTCCCTTGTTTTGTTGACAAACATCACATTCCTCCACAAAGGTACGAACTGTTGGATTTTCAATGAGCTATGGCTCATGTATCCTGTTTAAAAAATTTGTTTAACTATTACTTGAACCATAACTACTGTAGAAAATCAAGATCACAAGAAGAATAACCATGCACAAGAACACAAGAAGTATCCTGGGAAACCCTTCTCAACAAGGGAAGAAAAGCCATCCAATCCTTTTCTATATTCCTCAAGAGAAAGACCTCCCACACCATCACCAAACCTAGCACACAAGAGGTTGTTGTAATTCTCATAATTTCAGACCACAACTTCTGAAATCATGAGATGACACAATGATAAGTGTGTTTCCTCAATGGGGATTCACCTTTATTTATATCATACTTGTCACATCAAATGATGTGTCTATTGGAACAATAGGGCTGACATCAATAACTCAAAATATAATTAATAATTACCATATTAATTATCTTTTACATTAATTACATTTTACATTAAGGTGGGGACGACCTGTACCCTTTACATAATCAATAGGGTTACAGGTAAGTCTGACTCTTGAACAATATAGAAATGGATCTCATACACCCACTAATGCTCAGCCACTAAGGGCACATCCATCTATGCTTAGCCACAAGGATGTCTCTCGATCTCATTGTGTCTCACAAGAGAACCACACTCACTAGTGCTCAGCCACTAGGATCACGTTCACCTGTGCTCATCCATAGGCACATCCAACTCAATAGATCTTATTTCTCACTGCGTTACATAGAAGGGTAATTTGGAGTTAATCATATCAACTCTCTGCTCATAGGAGGCTAATACATCGTTTTCATCTCTGTCTCATAACGATGCACCCATCTCATGGGAATTCACACATTCACCTTGTGCTCAACCACAGGCACGTCCAACTCAGAAGATATCCTTTCTCACTACGTTACATTGGAGAATCATCTGGAGTTCTTTTCAACTCTCTCTAAGGAGGAGGCCATCACTACATTCCAATTCTCAGGTTTGTGTCCTGGAGGATGTCTCACGCAGCTATAATCATCAACATGAACATCCTGCTTCATACCATCCCAGAAAAAAGAACATTTGACCTTGTCATAGGTTTTGGTAAACCCAAAATGCTCAAATTTGGGTGTAGCATGAAGCTCGGATAACACCATGGATTTAATTTGTGATTGTTTTCTTAAGTACAGACGACCTTTGTAGTGAAGCTCTTCATTGTACCAAGAGTAATATGGAGAAACTAGAGAATTGTCTTGCAATTTTTGGATCAAATGCGACAATTTGGGATATTGCAGCCATTATTAGCGAACATCTTGGAGCCTACCTGGTACAATGAACAATAGAGAAAAGAAGGACCCTTCATCTTCGTATTTCCTTGAAAGAGAGTTTTCCACCACATTATCTTTTCCTTTCATGTAAACTATCTCATAATCATATCCAAATAGCTTGGTCACCCATTTTTGTTACTCCAGGGATGAAAGGCATTGCTCCAGAAAATACTTGAGGCACTGATGATCTATCTTAATTTGGAAGCGTTTCCCCAATAGATAAGGACGTCAAAGATCCACAGCATGTAGAATGGTCATCATTTCCTTTTCATAGATTGATTGGCCCAAATGGCGCTCCGAAAATTGTTTGTTAGTGAAGGTCAAAGGCCTACCATCTTGCATAAGGACTGTTTCATTTCCTTTCCCAGATTCATCACATTCCAGGACAAAAGTCTTTTTGAAGTCGGGAAGGGCTAGGAGAGGAGTTGTGCACATAGCCTCTTTCAAAGCATGGAATGCTTGATCAGCTACATGATTCCAATTGAAAGAATTATTTTTAAGGAGAGAAATTAGAGGGAATGCAATTTTTCCATAGTTCTTAGCAAATTTGCGATAATAGCCCATTAAACCCAACAAACCACACAAACTCTTGAGAGTTTTTGGGAGATGTCAATCCTACATAGATTCATTTTTTTTAGGATCCACCTTGACACCATTCAACCAATAATATGACCCAAATACTCCACTTCAGAAGCTCCAAAGGAACATTTAGATTATTTGAGGAAAAGTTGGTGCTAAGAAAGGAGATGGAGAACTTGATCCACATGGGAAAGATGGGTTGTCCATGTTTTACTATAGATGAGAATATCATCAAAGAAAACTAAGACAAAATGACAGAGAAAAGGATGGAAGACATGATTCATGAGACTTTGGAAAGTGGAGGGGGCATTACGCAGGCCAAAGGGCATGAAAAAGAACTCATAGTGGCCCTGATGAGTTCGAAAGATTGTCTTGGGAATGTCATCCTCTTTCATACGTATCTGGTGGTAATCAGAACGAAGATCAAGTTAAGTAAAGTAGTGAGCACCACTCAATTCATCCAGTACATCATCAATGATAGGAATGGGAAACTTATCTTTGATGGTGAGTTTGTTGAGAGCATGAAAGTCAGGACAAATGTGCCACATGCCTTTTGTTTTTTAGGACCATGACTATAGGAGAAGAATAGGGGTTATTACTATGGCGGATGACACCCGTGTTGAACAATTCTTGAACAATTTTATCAATTTCATTCTTCTGGGAAAAGGAATGATGATACGGGTGGACATTGGGAGGAAGATTGTCTGGGACTAGAGGAATGGAATGATCATGAACATCGTGGGAAGGGGGAAGGACATGGGGAATGGAAAAAATAGTGTGGTGTTTGGAAAGTATAGATTGGAGGTCAGGATGCAAAGAGGGTGTCTCAATTTCTTGAATTGCATTAAGTTGGGAAATAATATCAGAATGGCCTTTGTTGAGAAGCTTTTCCATTCGATGGGAACCGATGATCTCAGGGGAACCTATTGTGATGCCTTGGAACTTATATTGTTGGTCATCTTGTTGAAACTGCATGGTCAATTCCTTAAAATCCATGAGGATGGGACTGAGAGTGTGTAACCATTATGCACCCAACACAATGTCATAACCATCCATGTCGATAGCGAACATATGAGATTTCAAGTTGTACTAGCCAATTTGGAGATGCACATTTTCACAACGCCCCCCACATTTCATGGAACCTCCATTAGAAATCATGATTTGAGAATTGTTGACTGCATGGATATAGCAATGGATTTCTTGAGAAATGCATCGATGAATGAAATTATGAGTGCTACCACTATCAATTAGGATGATGACCTTCTGGTTTTTAATGTAGCCAATTAACTTGAGGGTTTGGGGAACAAAGAAGCCAGTGAGTGCATTCAAGGAAATGACTGGTTCAACTTCTGGTGGATCAAATGGAGCAGTGATAAGAGATGGCTCAGGTATCTTGGGTGCATGATAATCCAAGATCTCATCTTCAGCAACATCCTCATAGATGGCCATGAACAACTTTTGTTCCTTACACTTGTGCCCTGGAAAATATTTTTCATCAAAATTATAGCAAAGACCTTTGAGTTGGCATTCATTCATTTCTTCTCGAGTTAATTTTTGGATCTTGAGCGGGGTGGAATGAGGGGGAGGAGTGGAAAGGCGAGGGCTCAGAGGGAAAGAAGGTTTGCGGTGTTGGGAAAGAACAACCTGTTGAGCTTCCTTGGCACATTGAGTAGATTACAACCAAGTCTGGGGGAGATTCAAGAGGACTTGGGCTCGGATTTCATCCTTGAGGCCACTGATAAAGCATTCCCAGAAAAAATTATTAGACATGCCCTTTGTTCTGAAAGATAATTGCTCAAATGCAGCTATAAACTCTTCCATTGTACCTGATTATTTCTGACTATTTCAATTTGGTCAGATGGACCAGGGAGTGTGTATCAGTGACAAAGTGGTCATAGAGTTCAGCCATAAACTAGGTCCAAGACAAATATACTTGGCATGATCTGTGACACTATTTCCACCATTTCCAACATTCAGGATCCAAATAGAGGACATTGTAACGAAGTTTTTCCAAGTCATCAATGATGCCATGCAAGGAGAAGTAGTGTTCCATTTGAGTGACCCAACCAGTGGGATATGAGCCATCAAATGTGTTCACCTCCACTCATGGAAGAAGCATATCACAATGAAAAGGGTTGGTCTGAAATTTTTGGGAATTGGAGGAAGAAGTACCTTCGAGGTTAGAAGGCTGATAAGATGAGGAATGGATTCCATAAAAGGGAACTTTTTCCAATACCTTGGAAGCAAAGAAATAAATTTGAGACTCAAGGTGGGATTCAATTTGGTTGGCAAGGTGGGAATTGAGGTCCTTCTTCAATTCTGCTTTCAGGTGGTCCATTTGGGACTCAATGTGGGTAACTATGTGGTTTTCAAGGTCTTGGTTGTGAGTGTGGGCCATGGTGAGGAGAAAACACATGAAGAGGTGGGAAATAAAGGTGGGTGAAAAGGGCGGGTGGGTCCATGGAAAAACAAGGCTAAGAAATGATATGTATCATTGTGATCAAGATGAAAAGGGGATTCCAGTGGAATAGGTCCCAAGTAGGGGTATTCAGGGTTTCTACAAACAAGGGTTTTTCCTATGTTATAGCTCTCTTATATACATGTGGGGTCCAACAGTAGTACGCGACCCAATATATCAAGGCACCAACTAAGGAGGCTAGACCATGCCCTTAGCCATACTACCTGACTACAGATGTACTAGAGAGTATATTCTCAAGTGTTGTTCTTGGTGGCACTATAGAATTCAGGCGGTCAATCATTTTATCTATAGAGGGCTTCAGGAGATCTAGGCCAATCCATATACAGGTGTTGTCTGATGCACTACCACTCGAAGGGGTACCAACAGGGGTTACAAGGGTTTCCAACAATGTGCGCTTAAGTACCACTTGTAGTTTCTGTGTGTATGCTTCACCAACCACATATTTATGCGTTGAATGACAGATCTTTGTAGCTTTAAGACGTTGGAATATGTCTCTACCTTGAAAAAAATTACCCACAATTTTCTACCAAGGAAAGTGCTTTGATACCACTTGTAAGGTACCAGATCTATTATAATAGCGGAAAACAGATATATTGCAAAGAATAACAGTGGAACAACACAATAGATGAAACCATAACACCAAAATAATACCTTTATTGATAGGAAACAATGTTCACTTGCCTCTTCGAGAGGGAAATCTCCAGCAAAGCAACGCTCTATTACAATAATTCTTAATACAAGACTTCTCATACCCTTGAATCTTATTTATACTAAATCTATCTACCAAAAGAACAATCTAGAGGAATATCTTCTAGAGTCAGAAGCTTCTATTAGGTCTTCTTACATTTAACTTATTCTTCCTTATTACTAGGCCTTATTAATATTGGCCTTTATTACATGGAAAATATATTATTCTACCTATGTGAGGGGTTAGGGAGGTTAGGTCCCTAACAATGATGCTTCTCAAGATTTTCCCAATGATACCTATGATGATATTTCTAGTCATGGTAATTCTTGTATTAATAAAAGGACAATCTTGATGTTACTCATGCATTGTTGGCTACTAATGAACTTGTTTCTCCTAAATTTGAGAAGAAAACTAGAATTATTGGATATCGTTTATCGAGGTAGAACTTGGGAAGAGTGGATCGAGTATCGTTGTTTTAATAGAGCCTAATATGAGACCCTTAAAAGAGGGACTTGGATATGGTGAGACTCCATTTCAAAATGAAGGTCATTCTACCATTGATTTGCAAGAAGGTTATTATGTACCCACTATTGTTTTATTTATTGTTGAATGGAGAACAACTTACAACCACTAATTATGATTATATGCCAAGTTGGAGAAATATGATAGTTATGTTGATTTGCAAGGACACCCTGCACCTTTGGTTGAGAAAGAATCACATATTTCACCTTTTATTCAACAAGAACATTACTCTTTGCCATATCGACATCCTCATCATAGAGATGTGAGGAGTGTGTCCAAGAGATGAAATTATTGGTATGGTGGTAGTCATGTTTACAAATATTTGCAGAAAAGGTGTAAGAGGTAGAATTTTGGACCAATGCCAACTACTAGAATTTATTATGGTTGCACTAATGATTGGTCATGGATGCAAATGAACAAGTGCTTGAGGAATTCAAACATATGTATATCATCCATGATACACATACAATTCTCCTCTTTATTCTTGTTGATTGATTGATTGATCGACTTCCTCATCATAGAGACATGAGGAGTATGTCCAAGAGTTGAAATTATTGGTATGGTGGTAGTGATGTTTACAAATATTTTCATAAGAGGGGTAAGAGGTGGAATTTTGGACCAGTGCCAACTACTAGAGTTGATTATGGTTGCACTAATGATTGTTCATGGAAGAATTTGAACAAGTGATTGAGGACTTCAAACATATGTATATCATCCATGATACACTCGTATAGTTTTTGGAACAAGGGCAGTGATCTAGGTGGATATCGATGGCCACCCACCTTTCCAACTGGCTTAAAACAAATTTCTAGCAATTTTGATAATTTACTAATTTTAGCAGTTTTTCGAGTCGTGAACTTCTGGAGCCGTTTTGAGGCCCTAAAAGACGTTCTTTGGGGTATGTTTCGGTTGCAAAATTCATGAAATTATGTGCAACTGTTGTAGTACTCGGATATATCTTTCCAATGGGCTATCATACGCCTAAAATGGAGATCGTATGCAAAAGTTATGACCCCGAGAAGTTGATGTACTAACTTACCCAAATGGGGCCCACATGACTTTTGGCACTTCATCTCTTAGGGTTAGGTTTTTGGATGTTTAGGGTTTTTGAAACTCCTTTTTATTGTAAAAAGGCCTTGAGATCCTCATTGTAATCATCTTCTTGCGAATGAGCGCAACTGTCACATCTCTTCTCAGAGATATTCCGCCACCATTCCAGCAAGCTTGTTTTCCGCTGCATTTTACAGTTTCAACTTATTTCCTTATTGAATAGAAAACCAATTTTACTATATCTCTGTTATTTTGTGTTAAGCATTTGGTAATAATCTGTAGTCATTTCATTCTTCTCATAAAATACGGATCGGTGGTATTAGAGCGGTTTGCTCCTTGTCATCTTAATGCATGTCCCCAATGAGGTTGGAGTACAAAGAGTTGGGTCTCGAGTTTGTTTCTCTTGAGGACAAAAGCTCTCGCACACCCAAGTGACCTCTCATGGAAGGAGAAAATAAAGATGACGGGATAGGAGATCCTTTCAAACTGTTGATTGAGGAAGCCCTCATGCAACAGAGGAACGAGATGATGGATAATTCCGCACAAATCCTTCAGCGAATACCAATAGGCGACGCATCTTCTTCGAGCGGAGGCACCACCCCCTTCAAGGGACAAATAAACTTTGATATTCCTATATTTGAAGGTCATATAGACGCAGATTCTATAGACAAGTGGTTGAATCTACTAGAAGGTTATTTTTCTGTCCATAACTTTTCGAATAGAGAAAAGATTACGTTTGCGCTCCTCAAAGCCATTCCCCATGTCAAAGATCGGTGGGAAACTTTCTGTGAGAAAAAGGAAATAGAGGAACCCTCATTATTTACAGTCACGACCACCCGGGAATCCTTTAGGGATGTTATTAAGGAACAATACTACCCTGTCAGAAGTTATGACGACTTGTATACCAAATGGACCACACTGTGGCAAGAAAGAGACCAAACAGTGCCAGATTTCACAAATATCTTCCATACCTTGCACACCAAGATGGGTATCAAATATTCAGAGTGACATCTGGTGCTCAAGTATCACGGTGCTCTACATAGATACATCCAGACCGAAATGGAATTTCTGGACATCTCATCCTTGGGCGCGGCCTACCAATATGTCGTCAAAATCGAGCAGAAGCTCAAACAAAAGACGTGGCAATTTGGGCAGGGGAACCCCTCACAACAAAAGACAGGAAAGGGCAGCCCTAACCCATAGAACAAAGGACAGATAAAATATGGATAGTATCAGGACAACCAGTCCAAGCCGCAAGCAAAGAAGGACACCAGAAAGACAAAGAAAGATATCGGGAAGTGGTGTGACTTCCATAAGAGCCCTTGGCATAACACTGTTGATTGCAACTCAAAGAAGATGTTGGTGGCCGAAGTGAAAGCCTCTGAATCATATGTGGGTTTTGAATATGAGTCAAAACAAAAAAGGGGAAGAAGGATCACCGGAACCCAGTGCCACCGTTGCTACCACCAAGCTCCATCATGGTGAACCAGATGAGCTAGAAGAAGGAGAGCACCTCTTCCATTCACAGATGTGGGTAAAAGGCACCTCACTGCACTTCATCGTTGATAGTGGTAGCCAGAATAACCTCATCTCAGTAGAGGTCATCAAGCGATTGGCCCTACCGACAACATCGCACCCACAACCCTACACCATTGTATGGCTCTGCCAAGGAAGGGATCTCCGCGTCAGCCAACAGTGTCGATTGTCGTACGTCATCAAGCCCTTCAAAGATGAGGTATTGTGTGATGTTGCTCCTCTCGAAGTTT
>SNQJ01S0043586.1:87127-127316 GCA_010110895.2 Picea sitchensis
GACATGATTAATCCACAATGGGGATTAATCCTAATAATAAAATAACAACAATAATAATAAGAATGCTCTTCGCAGTTACATTATTTCAACACCTCTCTCTTCAAGTGACGTTGTGGTACTGCCCCCCAAGCTTTATGTTACCCATTGGGAGTACCCAATTATTCTGGACTTTAATTAATTAATGACAAATGAATGGGCTTGAAAAAGGGATGCATTGAAAACCAAGGTGCATCACTCCCTCTACAAAGGCACTCATAAAAGAGACAATACGAACCCTTGTATGTCATGAACCCCATGCCCAAAAGTCTTACCCTCCATCCACTTCATCTTCTCCACATGACTTAGAGAGGGTCCACCTACGAAACACTCCTTGAGTTAAGGAATGATTCACCCAATAGGTCACCTTGTCAACCCTCCCATACCTAAACTTGGAAAATTGCATAGGGTCTTTGAGCACTTGTTTAATTTGATGAGGTAGTTTTTATGCACATGTGTAGGTGGCTCTTGTATTAAATGTGACTTTACTTGCCATGATACATTTGACTTGAGATCCTTGGAGGGCGCACTTGTCTATCTTTGCAGGACCTTGTTGATGCACATTTTGGAGGGACAAGCCGAACTTGGGCCTTCATTGGGGCAGGAAGCCCACAGGTTGGATGCCATGACCCAGAGATTGGGAGAAACATAGCTTGAACGTTACCTTTGGAGGCAAGAAAAGAGACTTTGGGCGATAAGACCTAGCCCATCTTAGCCCAACGTTTGGCCTTGAGAAGTCAAAATGTCATCTTGAGGGCTTGACGTCACCCTAGGGCTAGGGTTTTGATGGTGGTGGTGATCTTTGAAGAGGGTGTGGCATGATTAATGGAGAAGGAAGACACATTTCACGGTGACACATGGCCTTTGGAGGCCTAGCGATCCCTTCAACAACTCAATGATTTCCATAAAGTGCCAAAACATCACCCCTCTAGGATGTGACGTCATATTTCTAGGGTTTCTTAATGTGTAAATTCAAATTAAAGTTGTAAAGGGGAAAAATTAAGGGGGATGGCCCCCTTATTTTATGGTTTACCCTAATTTTATGTGGACAAACAAATTTTAGAGGTCTTATATAAATAAAGACCAAAATCATTTCATTTTATCATAACTCTCTCATGTGAGAGAAGACTACTTAGCTGAAATTTGCGCTCTACTTGGGCGTTTTTGGACTATCCCTCTCTTGTGCAACATTTTTGGATGCTTGTTATGGTATATTGTGGAGCTAAGGTGGTGCACACCTCTTGGAGACTTGCTCTTTTGCACGTGGAAGGAAATTGCTTGGTAAACTAGGATTTTGTTCTTTCTATCTTGTGGAATTGGTAAGAGAATTTCTGCACTTGTTGGTATTCTTCTTCTTGTTTCATTAGTATTCTTGTCGAAACCCTTGGAGGAGTATAAGAGTATACACCCTCCACCAAGGTCCATCTTATTTGCAATTTGACAAGTCATTTCTACAAGGTTGCTAGGAGGAGTAAAAGGGCTTACACCCTCCTAGACTTACCTTTGTTGGTTTTGCATGCTCTAGGGAGTAGAAGGGCCTACACCCCTAGAGATATTGTGGATCCAACCTTTATAACCAAGACTCCATTTACCCAATAGATCAAAAGCACTAATCTGAAAATTGTATTGGAGAAACAAAATAGTTACATTGGATAACGTGTTTTGTTGAGATATTTCAATTGTCTATAGTGGATTCAATTTTCCATGCTTTTAGCTTGCTTGAGCCTCTAGGGCATCTAGCTTAGCCAAGTACATCTTATTGCTGTTATAACTTTATGCTACAACCATTAGGGCTGCAACAAACTCATTTAAATTTCTTTCTCTTACTATTCAACCGTCAGAAATTTCTAAGAAGCTGCCATAGTAATCTACTAACCATTGTGCATCTTATGGGTGGGTTACTTGTGATTTTTGGTGGTTGAATCTTGCTGCTGTAGCAATTGTTTGCTACAGACATAACGCTGCCATAATATTTTCCCGATAACTTCATCTAGCAGCCCTAATTTACCGTGAAAGTTCATGCTTAAGTATTGGAAAGTTCTCTACTGTTTTAGTCTTCATTGTCCAATAATTATTTGATAATTTTAATGGTTAAATCTGCAGTAACTAGCTCTTATTCTTGCTGATATATATTCTTGTTTACTGCTGCAATATAGGACAGCAAGCTTCACTTGCTTGTCCACTTGATTTTTGGGCTTGTATCTCGTTGTTTGTCTTGTCTCGGGCAGGTGTAACACTTTGGTGTAGGTACCCAAGTCTTTGGAAACCATTTACCATCATCAAGACTCTTTACCAAGCCCTCATACTTCTTCCATCATTGACCAAAGGGGTTCCTCCCAACATCTCTTCATCCTCCATCTCATTTCCCCTAGGGTCACCCGGGATTCCCCACTTGAGGTGATTTCATCATCTCTAAAGCGAGTGGAGTACCTATCTAAGGTGATTGTGGGTAGGTATTCCCATAGTTTTCGCTATCTTGTGGATTGGGTTGGGCTTTTCCCAACCTACAATTTGTGCGATAACAATAGACAACTCCTCTTGGTGAGTGCTCACCTCCTTAGCACATTTTCAGGAACCTAGGGTTTCAAGGTTGATTTGGGCATAGTTGGAGGCATCACACATCTTGGACAGAGCACCTTGGGTTTTCTTGTGTCTGTTATGTTTATGGTGCTCATCCTTGATGGGTTAGACACTTCACTTTGATGAGCACTCTACTCTTCCTTGGATTTCCAACATTTGGCTCAACATACAAGGGGTTTTCAGCTTGGTCATGGTGGTAGATGATATCACACTTCTTGGTGAAGGCGCCCTAGAGTTTCAAGTGTCTATCATGGTCTTATAATGATGTTTGATAGGATAAATAGTTGTTTTCGTTGAGTGCCTTGCTTGATGGTGGATTTCCAGCACCTTGGCACAATATTTAGTGGTTTTCAGTATATTTAAGGAGGATGGATGACATGGCACACTTGGTGAGAGCGCCTAGACTTTATGGTGTCTATTGAGGTCTTGAGGTCACATTGTATGAGATAGACACTTAAGTGCTTGGATTCTTGGTTGTATTTTCATATTGAGGTTATACTTTATGATTACTCTACACCTCATCTTCATGGAATGCTCCTTTGCTTGCACACATGTGGAGGCATTTCTCGTGGATCTAGTCTATGGATGGTGGTTGTTGTACACATGTGGGGGGATATTGATGACATGGTACTTCATCTATGGTGTCTATTTGATGATGATCAACCTTCTACCTTGAGTTCCACCTCATTCAGCGTGATCTATGGTGATTACATACACTTTGGAGCCACATGTGCCACTTGGAGGGTTTCATGGCACATCTATTGAGATTGATTACACTTTGGAGTTTGGGTTTAATGACTTGGCGTATTCCACTTGAAAGTTGAGCACTTCACTTCTTGAGGCATCTATTCACTTGAGGAGACCATCTTGCACATGTTCCTATGCCATTTCTTGGGGGTGCCCACATATTTGGAGGTTTTCCACCTTGGGATGGTGCTAGCACATGCATATGGACGAGGTTTCCTTGCACACCTTTCTATGCTATCTTGATGAGGGTGTTCACTCCACTTAAGTGTCATTTTGGTTCTACTCCACTGCTACCTTGGGATCATGCCACATGTGCCATGTTGACTCATTCTTGCACATCTATTGGAGTATATCAACACGTCCTTCTTTATTAAGGTCGTTCCACTTCATACATACTTCACACACATGGACACACTTCTAGAAGGGTACACTTGTGGATGAGGACATAACTTGCTATTTTGGGAGCCTAGACTTGGTCTATCATCAAATAAAGAAGGTGCCCAACTAATTGCTCCTATTTTTGGATGGTTGTTACAACTAACTCCTATATTCTATTATTGTTGACTTAGCTCTTGGAGTTAGTTAGATGAGAGCTTCATTGAGAATTGCTTCCTGGAATATTTTATTGTAACCTCCTAGAGGAAAATGTGGATCTCAACAAACTCTTGTCTATTTTCAGAAAGAAGTTTGTTGAGGAGGTTGGAGATGATTATTTTATCATTATTACTAGGAGAACTAATGGATCTAGGAAAACAATTCATTGTTTATTGTATGAGAAGTTAGAGCTAAAACCTATATAAGGGTTTGCTCTCTCCATTTGCAACTTGGAAGTTGATCAATGGAAGAACTTGTGAGCAAGCTAACTCCAAGCATTGGAATGAAGGTACTTATTGTTTCAGTTATGGTAATTTTGTTTGTGCAATTTATTATGTGTGGCAAATGTTCTAGGCGCACCATCGATAGATTTTGTATGTAGGTTTAGATTGTCAAAGCTAAATCTAGGAGCACCTTGTCTCAAAGAGGAGTTAAAGCCCTATGCATCCATTGTGGGTAAAAGCTTACTCCTTGTCTTAGAGAGGAGGGGTTAAAATCCCTATATGTCCATTTTGAGTAAAAGCATAACTGCTTCTAGACTAGTTTGGTTGTGGATCTCCCCCAAGTGAGCCCCTTCCCATCTTTTCTTGTAATATTTGATTTGGCAAGTTAGGGATGTTATAGAGTACATCAATTTGGCTGCCTATAGCCCATAATCTATTATTATAATATCCCTCTTAGATTGCATACATGATCTCCATAGCCCAAGCAATAAGGCATTGGATCCCATTTCATCCATTTCTCCTTTGTTTCATGTTGCTAAGCTCTCTTTACTTCCACTCCATACTACATGAAGTGAGCCTAGTAACCCATAGGGAAGGGCCCCTTGACTTAGGTTCATCCTTTGTCTAAAGTGCAGAAGGGTGTTGGTGAGGTGACTATGGCCAACCTCTTAGTTCCACAAGTCTTCACCTAGGTGCTTGGTCTTTACATTTTTGGGTAAACAGGATTGGCCTTAGTAACCTCTCCACTTAATCACTCTTGCCATTGAACGTAGAAAGAGGAGGACTCTCTCTCTCTTCTCCTAAACACTTGTAGTTCTTTAAGGTGTGTTGGTGAGGTGACTATGGCCAACCTCTTAGTTCCACAAGTCTTCACCTAGGTGCTTCGGACTTTACATTTTTGGGTGACAGATTGTGTGGTAACACTCTCCATAATCACTCTTGCCATGTGAACAATGAAAGGGAGGACTCTCTCTCTCTCTTCTCCTAAACACTTGTAGTTCTTTAAGGTATCCTTAGTATTCCCAAGGTACTCTGGTCACTCATTATAAAACGGGGGAGGACTCCCCTCTTGCTCATAATTTTGAGGATCTCTTTGAAGGATAAGTAATTAGATAAGAGGATAACATGCTCCACTCATGAGAAACGAGGAGAGCCTGTGGTATTAGAAATAGAGGAAAGGAACTGGAATAAGCCAAGATCCCCAGGTAATTCAGCTCCCAGTACCGTTGATGGGAAAGTTTGACTTCTTTTGTACTAGTGCATGTGGAAGTGATTTGACACAATGATAGTGTATTAGTATTTAGTGGACAAATTCCACCTAAAAACACTAGGTCACACTTGCTCTGTAATGGAAACCTAGAATACTATAATAGAAAGAAATTTGAGATGCTTGTTTAACTGTTATGTTAGTAGCAAAACTGTTTGCTTTTCATTATGTCTGCAATGTAGATACTGGTGACTAATATTCCAGTCATTCAAATGTCCAATGACGAAACACCTTGTCAAGAGAACCACATCATTCTCAAAGTAAGATTTGGATGAATTTCATAAATGATTAATACCTGATATCATTTAAGACATAGAAACATGTGTGATTGTAGTAAGTCAAGTCCCTTTACAAAATTCGAATATTTGATGATTTCTCTTGTCCTCCTAGGCATTTGCGTGGAATTATTACAAAGTTAAATGTGAAATGTGGGGCAATGAAGTACAATCTCCTTGAACTGTTGAGCTAGCTGTTTTATGAAATATTTGGAATGCATTTGATTGAACAATTGCAGATCCACAACAATAAGCTGTACACGCTTGATGATAAAAGAAATATTAATTGCAGATATTCTTTTTTGCTTTAATTCATTTCATATTTTTATCACCTTTTTATCATGTATACACCAGTTATAAAATATAAATTCCACTAGGACTAAGGAGAACTTCATCTAATTAACTATTATTGAGTGGGAAATTTTAGTAGTTGCAAAAGGTATTGCTTTCGGTTGAGAGATCGTCAGATATTATGTTGAAAATTCCTAGGATTGCCAAAGTATGGATGAATGCATTGTTGAATTTTATAATACGCCAGTCACCTATATTATAGCTTTGTACAAACTTTGGTAGGGCTCGGAAGGGCAGATGCAAAGGAAGGAGTCAACAAGCCTGAGTTGCTTCCCTTGGAATTTACCCCACTTATTGATGTTGCTGGATTTTTGTCACCAGGTCAGGTAAGCCTTACGTGGTATGCTCAATAGTATCATGTCATGTCTTAGTGTCAGCTCGTTTTCAAGATTCATTGTTGTTATTCATACATCTTTTCTTCAGCTAGCCAGGTTCATATTGTAAGCATGGAAAAAAGCTTCCCTAAAGTATCATTATAGAAAATTAGCTACTCTTTTTTTAACATTCTCAGCCATGTTCACTCAAAAAACTTATACAGTGTTTACATAAACAAAAAATGTTTTGATTTCTACGTAGTTGTAGAGAAATTGGCATATAACAAAATGGTGCATATAGCAAGCGGTTACCATTCATTTGCAAGTCTTTCTCTGTGGTGGTGTAAGGTTGACACATTTGTGGGCATTTGGTGGACAAGATTGAGAGATATTTGTCAGGACAAATGGAGCTTTGAGATCCTTTGATGCTTGTTTGAATCTGGAGAAACTAGAATTTATCGAAAACTTTTATTTTGTCAGTAACTTACGATATTTGAGGCATGGGACACAGTAGATCTTAACGAATTGGCCTTAAGGAAATTGCCCTTTGTTTATTTTGTGAGCCTTTATAGTCATTTAAATTCTAGAACGGTTCTCCTTTTGGTTAACTCTTAAATGAAGGGCTAAAATTAGTTATTCTAAAGCATCGTTTCATATCAGGTTTTGTTAGGTAGTTTAAACTTTATTGATGCTCAGAACCTTTTGGAGAGCTCATATACTTGGGAAGCTACAGTTCTTCCCAATTCAGTTGACTTGGTTGTACTTCTAATTTTGGTTGTTTTAAGGTCATGTAAATGCAGATCCAGTGCATGATAAATCAAACAACCATTATAATACTAGTAGTGTTGCATAGATAGAATCAGCTTATGCAAATCGTCACAATAAGACAGCATGGTTGTATTATGCTGTCTTTTATAGTATCCTTGTATATAGAATCCTAACTTGTCTTTCATACCTCAACAAAGTTACAAACAGAACTGAAATGCAAATGTACATACTATTACATGCCAGATAGGCCAGGCAACAACATGTGAGTTCTCAGTGTCATGGAACTTATGAAATCATTTCTACTGAACATTTAATGCAAATGGTAAATGACATCTCCTGCAAAGGGGTCCATATGCACTTGCACTTTCTTTTATATCTTCTCATAATCAACATTGAACTTTTAGCTCAACACTTAGTTCTCCATCTTTTCCTGCTTTCAGTGTTGTTTTAGGAGTTGCTTTTATACTCCCACTTTGTACCTACATTGGATGTACTCTTTTGGTCCCATTGACCTACCTTTGTGGTCATTTGTTGGACATTAATAAAATTATCTTATACTACATCTAGATGGTGCAATTCAGTACTGCATATGGCTAGCTGAACATGGACAGAACAACAATTTTGAAAATGCAACAAGCTGGTTGTAATTTTTTTTGGAATTAAAGCTTCCTTTAAACTCTATTAATTGCAAAAATATGTACATGCTTTAGTACAAAAAGGGCAGGCTGCCACCGCAATCTCCACTAGCGGGGAAAAAACTCAAAAATTGGGGCTGTCTTATGTCAAAACCCCCCTCATCATGCAGTCTCAGTCATAGTCATAAAGAGCAAACAAAAACAAAGGGCATATGCTCAATACATTCAACTAACCTACAACCCATCCAGCTGCAGGGGGAGGTTGGTCATGGCCATATGGGGCCTTGCCCCATCTAGTTGTTGGAGGATCAACATCAATAAGAACAAAGGGGTCCCACCCATTAGTGGGTGGCTCCATAGGCTTGGGCTCCTCTGAGATAGCAATTTCCAAAGTGGGAAGCTATTTGTCACCGAGTGAGATCCAACATATAGAGTGTGTGCGTGCTTCTGTTGCTCTCAAACTTGTCATCCAACCTTCTGGTGGGGCTTGCTGTGGTTTGACCCAGTAGAGCCAGGTCGAGAAGGTGGCTTTGGTGGGCCAGGAGTATCAGGGGGCACTCTACTCATCATAAATGGGGTCACATGTTGATATTCAAGAAGCTATTGGAGGTGTTCCATCTCCAATGATACCTTTTTGGTTCAAACAATGATTTGCATTAACAAGTTGGCAAACGATAATGTTGTTCTGTACTTTTATTGCAGGATTTGTACTTGTGCAAAGCCCACCACAAGATCCCCAAATTTTGCATAACTATGGAAGAAACTACCACTGCCACTTTAGTAGGATCTTCCCTCGTTTTAGTGATGGAGGAGGTCCACCACAAGGGAGGCTTCCCTGGTGACCTNAGAGAAGTCAACAATTGGTAAACAATGTGTTACTTTGTTGGGGTTGATTAGGTGTCAAACGTTCCAAGAGGTCACTTTCATTAAAAACTAACGACATCATTCATCTCCTCGTTGTTCTCAAGGTCCGGAAGAGGGCCAAAGGAATTTCTAGAGGACATTGTGCTAGTCCAAAAATCACTGACAATGACCTGTTTCGACTTGTTTGGAGAGGCCATCCATAGAGACGGAAACAATTTCTTGAGAATTCAAGAGCAACGGCGAAGAGTGGGCTCATCGACTATCACCACCCGCATGCATGGAACCAGAAGAGGCCTTGGAGGTCTCGAGAGCCTTGGGAGTCGATGGCCTACTAGGGCTGACAGAAAATAAGGTCTTGGAGGCTGGAGGCTTGGAAACTAGGGCTTTCACAGGCTAAGAATTTGCTGCATTCACACTTTTTCCCCAATGCACAACTTCTATCCATACACCTTTACTCGCTTTGGGTGCCTATGCAGCTTTGGGAGCAGGAGGGGCTTGAGAGGGCAGGGCCATTTTGGTGGTGGCTTGGGCGATGAATGTGCAATCTCAAATGAGATGGTTTGGGCTTTGGAAGCGAAGCAAGTATTGGGAAAATTTATATAGCAGACTGTTTGGCGATGCACCTGATCCAAATGTACATGAATTCCTTCAAGTCTTGGTAGAGGTTAATCTGCATGCCTTTGCAACGATGAGATGGAGGGTTGAAAAATCTTTCAAGGACTTCACAAATGAACTCCTCCAAAGGGGCGACAATCTGCTGTAGGGTTGGCCAAAATTGCATGGGTAGGGTGGGTAAATCTACCCAAACTGAGCAAGCAAGCTGCACAGCTTTGTTAGCTGAAAAGTCCCGGGTCTACTGGTTAAGGACCACCAGAGTGTTCTTTCACATGGGAAGGGTTGTGAACTGGGATAGAGAAAATTCCTTAGTCAAGCTCTGCATGCATGAGTGTGCAGTGCCAACCATTTGACTCCTATACCTCACGGACCCAGTTTTGAATAATCGCCTCAGGGGGCACCTTTCCATTAAAAAATCAAGAATGAAACTTGCCTGAAACTCATGACAGAGATTATCATTCTCAAGATTAGGGAATTCGATATTAGGAGGGTCATTACCTTGTGGTACAACTTTAAGATGAACTTCTAGGGAGCTTTGGGTGCCATTGCTAACCAGTGGTCTAGACTTGCCATTGTGAATGATCATGGAAAGGTCAAGTGAGGCCACTATGCCTCACCTTATGACAAAAGGATGTTGGCCTGACAGGCCAGCAAGGCCACACTCAATGCTGAAAAAGTAGTACTATCGTGCCACACACAGCAAGAGATCACAATTTTCAGGCCATAACTCAAAACCCTAGCAGAGTGAAACTTCTCACCTCTACTTTTATCTATTCACCAATTAATTTTATATATATCAGCAGGTTGTAATTTTAATATTAAGTTTTTATTAATTTTGTATTAATTTTGTTATGTTTGAAATTAACCTACAAGAGTTCAGATATTTTTCATTTAATGGCTTCCCATGTACTTGCTTTGGATGCAACGAATGCTCTCAATTATTTTCATTCTTTGTGCTAGTTTCTCAGTGGCCAGAATGTAAAAAGGATTTTGTGTCAGGGCTGTGAAATGTTGGTACTCATATACTGGTGTGCCAGGAAAGTCGTATAATACAGGAGATTACTGATCTAGAAAAGGATACAGGCTTCAAGCTTAGAGTTCTTGCTCAAAATTATCCTGAGACCCCAGGTAGTTGCAAAAACAGATGGCTCATTCCTTTTTGCAATGTGTTTACTCTTTAATACAATACACATGTTTTCTTATGTATTTATAATTTTATTGCACTCTCATAAGCATTTTCTGATATTTTTGGTGTGATAGCCAGGGTTAGCTGTCAGAGATTTTTGGCAGGTGGATGATAACACAGTAGTGTTTGTTGCAGATCCCACTTTTGGTATGGTTTTCCTTAACAATGAAAAAAATCTAGCCTTTTGGCATTTGTGGAATACTTGCAAGCATGTATGTGGGAATACACAATTTCTGTTAATTTGATAGTCAAAAGATTCATCCAGTTTCAAAATCAAGTATGTAAAAGTTTAGCTGGTATATTTCATGATGGGTTTGACTACATGATATTGAGCTTGATAGTCAACTATCCAAGTGAAGCCTGGTCATTATGCAACAATGTTGCAAATGTCTACTGCTGAATTGCTGAGACCATCTACTTATATTTTCTGGTTTGGATTGAATGCTCAATTCGATAACTTTGGACAGGTAACATTCTGAACTTCAATGTTGGTGCATCAATTGATTTGAACATTCCTCGTAGCTTTTGGGGCCGGCTCGCTGGAAAATATGGAAACATTTTTTATTGGAGAGAAAAGGTCAGTCTGTGCCAACTTGTGGTCCTTGAGTCTCATAAGACTTTTAAGGGCATATGCCAATTTTTTAGCTTGAGTTCAGTGTTCAATTCTTTTCTTGAGTTATCTATAGTTCCTATAAGCTTGCATGTGCACTAGATTTTTGGTCTTAATCCCTCTTACCATTTCCAACATTCAGTAGTTAAGAAACTTAAGAGTAAGGACTGCCTATGTTTTACTTTTACTTTTGGAATTTAAATACTTGAAAATTGTCGAATTCATTTTCTATCAACTTTAGATTGATCTCTTGCTCAGAAAATAGGTTTTTTGTTTCAGAAGTTTATTTAGTGGAATGATCAAGAGAATTTTCTTTTGTCTTTACAATTGTATTAGTTTCCCTGATGAAACCAATAGCTTTGCAACACATGAGTTGGCAGGGAGAAGATGCATCTATTGAAGCTGCAGTTTCAGCAGTCAGTAGTTGCTTGAGAGAACCCCAAGGTTCAAATGCCTGCTCTGAGATCAAATGAAGTGTCAATCTCTGCTGTCACAGTGATATACAAGGTTATAATGAAATGTGGCGTGATTGGCATGCTCTCAAAGATGTGCTTATTCAGGTCTGTACAGAAACACTTATGGTGTTCAAAGTTGATTAAGACACATGAAATCTCAATATATTACAACACTTGTTTAAATGTTCATTTTAATTTTTCAGCCACAAGATCTGGTATTTTAAGCTATACCCGATTGGCTGCATCTTAATTATTTTCTCTTGGGACATATAAGTGAGTCTCAAAAGTCTGTAGAATCAATGTTGCAAACGTCATGTTGGCGAATATATTGCCAAGGATCTGGAAAGAAACTTATTGGCAACAATGAGGAAAATATTGGCAAACTTTAAAAAATACAAAAAATACTCATTTGTTTTAAAAATTTTAAATATCTAAAGCAACAACAACATCAAATAAACACATTGCCACATAAATATGAAATGAAAATGGATATATAAGATGTATAAAATCATTGTCAAGTGATACATCACATATTGATTCTAAATCTTACTCTTAGCTCTGTTTCCCGAGTCTCAAAATTACATAAAAAATTATAATAAATTGGACTCTTTGCTTAAGTGAATTTATCTCCCAAGATAGACCCCATAATTCATGTACAGGAATTTTCTGTTAGTTAACAACATTTTTTTAATTATCTTCTTTAGTTGTCATTGATCCGAGTCTGCATACTATAGCAAAAACAAATTATGATTTTATCCTCCCCGTTTCACTGTTATTGATTCAAGATGATATTCCAAGGATTTTCAACTTCGGGGGGCTGCTACAAGGGTTAAGGGGGTGGTAGCTCCCTTGTGGTTTCCACTGATTTCCATGTATCAGTGAATCAATCTCCACTCTACAATACATATGCTAATGGTGATGGCAAGACTTGATTTCCCCTCCTCGATGTGATGGAAGATGGTGAATTTCTCCTTTGATATCGATCCCCTGCTTTTGCTTTTCAAAATCAGTCAAAAAAAATTATTTTATTGTCTACCTATTGTGGACCTGGCAATTTTTTCCATTGAAATAATTGTGATTTTTTCAGGCAATAATATCACTGTGTTGAGCGAATTGTGACAATATCGCCAATACTTGCAACACTATGTAGAAAGGATATCCATATTAAGAAGGTTGGAACATATACATGAACTTAAGGAAAAATCTAAAAGCTCCAATATTTGAAATGAATTAATGGAATCTAAGTTGACATGGTGATCTAATGTAGAGGAGCCTTGATATAGGCCAACATGAGATGATAGGGGCTTCCATTAGCAGCAAACAAGCAATAGTACTTATAACCTAATAGTGCCATGGAGGTGGTTTTCTAAGGAGGCTGCTGAGTGGAACTAGGAGCAGACGGGCTGCTAAAAATGCAGTTATGGTCCCTTATTATCTATGGTTTGCTCAGCACAAAACAAGAAAAAAAGTTATGCAATTAGTGGGATCCACATGTCAAGAAAAGCTCCTAATCTGTAGATACTGAAGCTATCCCCTTTTTCTCTTATGGTTCTGAGAAAATTCATCATAAGATTTAATTGCTATGAAATTTTAGGTCAAGGTTCGGTTCTTTTTTTCTGATGAAGCTTCCTTTCTTTTGTGTAGGAGATGGTCAAATGAAGATGGGACGAAATCCTCAAGGGACATGTTCCACACCCATCTCCTGCGTTGTCTTCTTGTTCTCCAACCAAATCTGTTTTTTCAAAATCTCCGTTTTGTGGAACTTATTGGTTTCTTTGAACAAGTTGTCCAAACACTAATCCTTTCTAAGGCTTTAATTTGGTAATTGAAGTTTATTCCTTTTGGTGTGCACTGTCTCCTCACCTCATTATGACTTGTTTGAAATTTGCCAAGAGCTCTCATTGATTTTCTTGCATTTTTTCAAACACTACTATTCCAAAACTTGCTGGAGTATCTTGTATTTCTATGTTAAACTTTTTTGCAACATTGTATAAATTCTGATGTCCTCTTGGCTATTTCCTTCTCCACCTCATTTTCAACTTCCACTTCTTGTTTGTAACATTTTCTCCCATGGTTCTTCACTCCCAATATTTGTATAGAAAAATTAGTGAATCTATGTTGGATAGTGTCTCTAAAACTCTTTTATGCTTGGGTGCACTATCAACTGAAATTGCTACTACAGTTGCTGTCTGAGATATTGCCTCCATCGTAAGGCATGTGACTAAATCGAAATTTTGTGATTCAAAAGGTCTACAAGGATTTAAAAAGATTATCTCTGCCCTTTTCCTTATAGCTTGGTAGTAGAGCAAAGCTGGGTAAGTGGAGCATGGATAAGATTAGGGTGCTACGAATGGGGCATTTTTAGATAAATCGATCTGGTAGAGTGGGGGGTGCCAATTATGACTTTGATTGGCATATTGAAGGTCCCTTATACCAATTTCTGCCTCTATAGTGAGTGTTAGTTTTCTACCCTCTCAAGTTGGTAGTGATTACTCACTTTCCATGTCAAATTTGAATAAGTGTGGTTGCTTGTTCGATTCCTCCCTGGGGCTCCTCATCATCACTTGTGATCATACTCTCTAATAAAGGCTCAAAGTTTTTTTTTTTTTTTTTTATAGTGACAGTTTATCATTTTTTATTAAAAAAAATGTTGTGGCCGAACCGAACAGATTTGAGTTACAAAAATATATAAAAGGCTGAAGTCAAATGTTTGAAATATAGCACTAGAGGATTTGCAGTCCTGATAAATAGTGTTCGTCATTCTAGCCGGTTACATCTCTCCAAGTATATTGTTGAGCAAACTACTTAAGTAAATAAACACTATGACAAAACATACTAAAACAGTAAAAGGAAAAAATTAATATCCATGCCTAGTGTGGGCATCAACTTTATCTAGGTATCTTGACACTCTCCCATCGGCCTCTAGGCTTCGCTCTTTCTCCCTAATAGTTACAACGTGAACCTCTGTTGTACCTTCTTCCAGTTTCACCTTTTGGGAGGAAAGAGAACACTATAAATTTGAAGACTCTAGAGAGAAACCATGCACTGTAGTGTCCTGTGTAGAAATAGAATCACCTCTGTTGTACCTTCTTCTAGTTTCACCTTGTGGAGTTACTCTCCCCACTTTTATAATGCAAACTCCCATTTAAAGTAATGCTCCCTTGTTGGCTTGAGAATTTGCGAGTGAATTTGGGCCTCATAAAACATGATGACATTCTATTTGATCAAAGTCTTGAATCTCGAGAAATATCCTTTGCACCAGTCTGGGATAGGTTAGGATTAGTTGGGAGATGTTTATAGTGCACAATGTTCAAAATGATGGCAAAGTATCTGACCACCACAAGCTTTCTAATCCCCTTGCCTTTGATAAGGAGAAGACCTTTATACATGGATAAAGCTCCAACTTCATTATTTGTCATAGTCCTAAGACCCCAATTAACTTCTTCTTCAATGTTTCCTTCGAGGTCAAGGATGAACCCACCCCTGCTCCCCCACCCCACTCCCCCAACACTTGCCACCCTTGGGTTGCCCTTCGATGCACCATCTAAGAGTAATATGTGGTTATTTCTCTCCAATTTCCACTTCTCAAATTTTAAGCCCGCATTCCCAGTTGCCATTTTCTTGCCAAATTAGGTCTGCAAATCTGAGGTTTTCCTTGTTTCTTTGACCCCTATATAAATTTTTTAATCCATAATTTGTCATTAGTGCTATAATTGTCCAATGGGATTGGACCTATTCCATTAGAGAAAATTGTCTTCTATAGCAAGGCTTGAGCTTTGCTAGCTACTTTTGGGGGATGAGGGAACACTTGCTTGAAAATAACACTAGTTTGCGCCAACCAAATCTTCTATGAAAGGTATTTCGGGGTGGCAATCCAGATGTGCCTTAGTAGTTGTTTGTTCTTTAAAGAGCCAAGCTATGAGGCCAACCAAGAGAGAAGCATTTGGTTCTAGTGGTATGGAATATGGATAGGCAATCCCAGTTCTTCAAAGGCAAAGTGCCAGTCCTATTGTGAAAAGGAGCATTCTAAAAATAAGTGTTCCATTGTTTCCTTTGCAACCTAGCACAAGGGACATTTAGAGGGTCATTAGATTCCTCTTTGGCGAAGGTTTTCGGCCATTGAGACACTATTTTGTGCAATTAACCAAACAAAGAAACAAATATTAGGGAGACAATCTCTATGCCAGACATGCTATCAAATCTCCAACACTCTAGGTTATTCCCAAAAGGAAAGTTTGGAAGAATACCCTTTTATAATGCAAACTCCCATTTAAAGTAATGCTCCCTTGTTGGCTTGAGAATTTGCGAGCGGATTTTGGCCTCATAAAACATGATGACATTCTATTTGATCAAAGTCTTGAATCTCGAGAAATATCCTTTGCACCAGTCTGGGATAGGTTAGGATTAGTTGGGAGATGTTTGTAGTGCACAATGTTCAAAATGATGGCAGAGTCTCTGACTACCACAAGCTTTCTAATCCCCTTTCCTTTGATAAGGAGAATACCTTTATACACGGCTAAAGCTCCAACTTCATTATTTGTCATAGTCCCAAGACCCCAAGTAACTTCTTCTTCAATGTTTCCTTAGAGTTCAAGGATGAATCCCCGCCCCCCCTAACACTTGCCACCCTTGGGTTGCCCTTCGATGCACCATCTAAGAGTAATATGTGGTTATTTCTCTCCAGTTTCCATTTCTCAAATTTTAAGCTCACATTCCCAATTGCCATTTTCTTGCCAAATTAGGTTTGCAAATCCAAGGTTTTCCTTGTTTCTTTGACCCCGATATAATTTTTTTAATCCATGATTTGTCGTTAATGCTATAATTGTCCAATGGGATTGGACCTATTCCGTTAGAGAAAATTGTCTTCTATAGCAAGGCTTGAGCTTTTCTAGCTACTTTTGGAGGATGAGGGAACACTTGCTTGAAAATAACACTAGTTTGTGCCAACCAAATCTTCTATGAAAGGTATTTCCGAGTGGCAATCCAGACGTGCCTTAGTACTTGTTTGTTCTTTAAAGAGCCAAGCTATGAGGCCTCCCAAGAGAGAAGCATTTGGTTCTAGTCGTATGTAATATGGATAGGCAATCCAGTTCTTCAAAGGAGAAGTGTCAGTCCTATTGTGAAAATGAGCATTCTAAAAATAAGTGTTCCATTGTTTCCTCTGCAACCTAGCACAAGGGACATTTGGAGGGTCCTTAGATTCCTCTTTGGCGAAGGTTTTTGGCCATTAAGACGCTATTTTGTGCAATTAACCAAATAAAAAAACAAATATTAGGGAGACAATCTCTATGCCATACTTGCTATCAAATCTCCGACACTCGAGGTTATTCCCAAAAGGAAAGTTTGGAAGAATACCCTTTGGCTATTGTATATCTCCCACCTAGTGGACCCCAATGACGTGAATCTTTGTCCATATGTCAATAGGTGTTGCCCCTTTTAACTTCAAGAGAAGTGATTGGACTTATGATTGCAATGGATTTGGGGTAGAGGTCTCCATCCCGTCCACTTGCCCATTCCAAAAAAGATCCTGAAAAGAAAGGTCATATGGGATCGAAATTTGTTGATCCTCCATCTAGTGTGTTAAACCCACTAGAGAGGAATCTTGCACCAATGGGGGTTGTCCTAATATTCTCACTCCAAATGTTAATTTGCTTGCCATTCTCGAGAACCTAGGAGAGGTGTTCTTTAATGATTGGAGTTGAGGCTCTACATAGTCTCCATATAGATGACTTGTTGAAGGCTAGAGGGGGTGGCATCTAAGCTCTTGAGCCTTTCCTTATGAAAATATTTCTTCTGGAGAACCTCCTTCCACCACTCAGTTTTTCCATATATAAATCGCCATAGCATTTTAGCTCTAAGAGAAAGATTGATGATCATTGGGTCCCTTATTGCCAACCCCCCCTATTGTAGGAAGCTCTAATTCTTTTCCACTTGACCAAATGGTATTTTTGAATTGGCCATTCCTTGCCACAAGAAACACTTGATTTATTTTCCCAACATTTGCATAATCCCCGTTGGAGCTAGTAGAGCCTAAGGAAGGAAAATTGGAGGGAAGATAAAATCTATTTGATTGAAATTACTCTTCCTCAAGGGTTGAGCCACTGCAATCCTCAAATAGACATTTTGTTTTTGATCTTTTGAAGGGTTGGCATCTAGTCCATATCTTTGGGATAGGTGAGAGCGATGGGTCTGCCTAAGTACTTAAAGGTCCATCAATGATACTGTAATGTGAATTAAAAAACTATGGCAATCTAGAGAAGTGTTTGATGATAAAGGCTCAAATTTTCATTATCATGAATATCTCCCTATCTTGCTCTCATCTTTTCATGTTTTGCATGCATGTCTCCTTCCTTGGTATAAATGTTGAGTAATAATAATAAGAGTTTCTCGCCATAATTCAAACATATAAAGGGAGCTTATTTGCAGATTTGTTGTAAGAGTTAAAATCTTCCATGCCTCCATAGAGAATCCCTCACACCCATAATGAAGTATAACAACAAATTGATGACATTCTCTTTAGCAAGATTTAATATCATCCCAATAAGGTGCAATCCTTAGTAGGGAAAATATTCCCACATAAATGGTTCTCTTTAAGGAATCGTACATTAAATTCAATTGTGATAGAGTCTCTAAAGGAAGTCCAAAGATGCAAGTCATGGAGGAGTATTTCAAGACCCTCAAGGACATATAGTTGCAACAAATTTGGGAAATGAAACCAACATTGCCATGTTGGTGAAAGCAATTGGTTGTTATAGCTTACGTGCACAACCACTACTTTGGTCATGATTATCATTTTGATTTCCCAATGGATATACCTTTGTTGAGTCTCCTCCTTCTGCCCAATTATTACTTGATGGTTGATTTCCTCTGAACAATGAATAATCTCCAATGCCTAATTATGAACAATGAAGATTTTGCAGCATGTTCTTATTGATATAACATGCTTATGTTGCTACAACACATGATGTAATAGTTGATGCAACATTGTGTTGAAACAATTGTTGCAACACATGTTGTAACAGTTGCTACAACATAATTGTTGCAACACGTAGAAATGTATTTTAAAGCTACAGATTTTGCATTTTAAACTCCATGTGTATGGTAAAGAGTTGGTGACAAGTGGCAGGCCAATTTAGTAGGGGAAAACGAATTGTTTAAGTGGCCACAATTGTTAAATCTCATTAACCTAAACAGTTAGAAAACATTTTTGGAAAAGGGGACCGTGTAACTATCCAAGAAAACAAAAAACAAGAAATGGTTGGAGGAAGTTGAAGGGTCTGAACGTTTCAACTGTCAAGAAACAAAAAGATAAAGGGGGAAAGAAAATAGTGCAAAAGGGTTTAGGGTTCAGGGACAGCCATGCAATGCTTTATTGCAAGAAGCAAGGACTCTACAAACACATATAATTGTTGTAGGAATGATATTCTTAAACCTTGGTTGTGGATAGTTAAGTCCTTTCCTTTCTCTTTTGTGAGCAATAGCTTTGTAATCTCACATAATTGTTGTAGTATCACACAATATCCAATGTCTAATTATGAACAATGAAGATCTTGCAACATGCTATTATTGCTGTAACATGTTTATGTTGTTGCAACACATGTTGTAACCGTTGTTGCAACACTGTGTTGAAACAATTGTTGCAACACACATGGGTGTATTTTAAAGCTACACATTTTTCATTTTAAACTCTACGTGTATGGTAAAGAGCTCGTGACAAGTGGCAGGCCGATTTAGTAGGGTAAAATGAATTGTTTAAGTCGCCACGACTGTTAAATCTTGTTAACTTAAATAGTTAGACAACAATTTTGGAAAATGGGACCGTGTAACTATCTACGAAAATAAAAACAAGAAATGGTTGGGGGAAGTCGAAGGGTCAGAATGTTTCAGGTGCCAAAAAATGAAAAGATGAAGGGGGAAAGAAAACAATGCAAAAGGGTTTAGTGTGGCTGTAATAAATTTATGTTTTGATTAATGGAGATATTTTATGTTCTGTCCATCATTTTTATTTATGATTTTATTTTCTTGTAGCAGTAAATCCCTTGTGGTATATGTTAATGATTAATTTATGTTTTAAATTAGTACTATGTTGCTATGCACTCCGTGGCTAGACGCTTGATTTTTGTGGGATTGATTGCAAAAACTAGGGTGACTGCAATATGCCTACTAGCCATCACCAAAGCATGCCCCCCTTACTCATCATCATGTCCTTGAATCCCAGAAAGTGGGTGGTGCTCACTAGCCATCACCATAACATGTCCCCCTTACTCCTCATCATCATGTCCTGGTTGTATTGAGAAGCTTAATATAGATCTACGAAGGTATGCATCAATGCCCTTTTGACAAATGCTAAACTGCCAACATGCCTGAAATGGTCTTTAAAATATGAGCATATGGCAGGTTGTAAATTCTTCCTCAATGCTGATAGTCGATGGTAGATCCTTAGGAGTAGATTTTTTTAAAAATCTTGTGCAGACCCCATCGGACTTGCGACGCCATTTTTCATTATTTTTTTACAAATGTAGGTTGCTATATTGACCAACGCAGGTCCCTCTTTTGACCAATGTAGATGATCTTTTGACGTACGTTTGTCGTTCTTGCAATGTATGAATTGACGTATAAGGACACATATGTCGATCTTTCGACCAATATTAGTCGATCATTAGACGAACTTTTGTTTCTTTTTATATGCTCTTTTGACAAACATACGTTGACAGATCAACACACAAGACATCGAACTATTGACACATGTACGTCGATCTTTCAACCCATGTTGGTGGATCATTAAATGAACCTTTGTTGCTCTTTCGACAAACATACGTCGCAAGCTCGACCAACATACCTCGAACGATCGACAAATGTACGTCACTCTTTCGACTAATGTTTGTCGATCAATTGACGAACTTCTGTGGTTGTTTACACGCACTTTCGACAAACATATGTTGAACGAGCGACAAACGTATGTTGAATGAGCGACAAACATACGTCGAATGATCGACAACTGTACGTCACTCTTTTGACCAATTTTTGTCTATCATTATGCGAAATTTTGTGACTATTTACATGCACTTTGTGTCCATATTTCGATTGAATGTCTCGTCATAATGTGCATTAGAAGATTGACAATAACATGTTCATCTATAGTGTGACACATGTCTAACGACAAAATCAAGTTGATGTGTTCGTTGGAAGCTCGACGTTTTTGCGATGCAAAATCATCGATAAATTGTCGGAAAATGGGTCCAATGTACTAGTGTTAAGTTCCAAATGAAAAGGGCATGACTATATACGATTCAATCAACCCAGGTTCGAGCTTGTGAGGCTCAATGCAAGGTTATGGTTCAAACCCATCACCTTTTAAACTAATATATCCAGGAGCAAGGCAAAATATTGAAAAATTGAATGTAGGCAACATTTTATAAACCCAAGCCAATCACCAAATTTGGGCCTCAAATTAGCCACAACCCACGTCGAAACAATTAAAAACACATAAAATTTATATCAAAATAACAACTTGGGTGCAACCCAATGGGCACACAACTATTGACACCAAGTGGATTTGAACCTGTACCCATTTTCTAAAGAGAAAATTGTCATGCAAACCTGAATCAAAATAATGGATACCTCCAGGGATAAATATGTTATTTGGGCTCGACCCAAATTGAAACTAATGACTGGCTTTTGTAGCATGACTCATACACGAGTCGAACAACACAAGAACAAGAAAACCCATTACTGTAATCCACAAAGAGAAATGGGTTATTCCTAGAATAACCAAAGAATCCAAAAATACAAGGAGAACTCGAGTTCGAGTCTCATCTAGCATGTATTCAAACAAGGGCTGCTCAAATTTTTTTCCCTTTGTAAACTGATAGAAAAAGTGAAAATATGGAAGATGCAAGTTGAAACCCATTGCTAATTTTCAACAAAAAAAACATATTTTCCTTCAAAAAATGGCAGAGTAGGGAGAGAAAACGTTTCATGCACACACCAATGCTAACCGAAGCCAAGTTTAATCAATTTTAAAGACAAATATGTTGTAGAATATGTAAAATAGACTGTGAACTCATACCTTGTCTAATGACACTTTTATACTAGAGATGAGTGCTGAAACAATTATAGAAACCACCAAGAGCAAGAGTTTCAACAAGTAGAGCTCAAATTTCCTTTTCCCTCAATCTCTACAGAGCAAAATGACCACAAAACAAGACAAAAACTAAGTAATAGCATGCAGGATTGTGGGAGTAAATTCCCATGTCCTTGCAACTTCAATGCATGGAAAAACCATCACGTCTCCCATTCATACCAACCATCTTATTGCATGCCAACTCAACAATGCAAATAAAACTCATGCGATGCAAATTTAATAAACATTAAATATGTTGCCTCATAGCCTCGAATCAAGTGCCAAATACCATATGTAATATGTATCAAACTCTTCAACACTATAACATATGTGAAATCATTATCAAATCCAACTACAACTTGTGCGCTAATCACTTATGTTGACTATAATACAAGTCTTGTATGGTAACGTTGATTGCACATCATGTAAAATGTCACATGTATAATATGACACCTCAATTGTAAAACCCAATTTTAAACACTTTTCACAATGCGAGACTATGTGCTCCTCTTTAATCAAAGACTGGTATATGGAATGCCCACATATCATATTCTATAAGTATGCCAAACTCACCAATACCAAATACAAATTTATATACCATGTAACTTAGTTTTGACATTTTTGCATGATGTAGTTTATGGAACATAACTTAACCTCATTCAATTTTTATGGAGCTCAACAACCATGCTTGTATGCTATCAACATGTGATGGTCATTTACACATATTTTAAAAGTTACAAACTTATTTTGACATGTTCTTTGAACAAGTAAGAAACTTCTTCTGGAGACTATCAAAACTTGTTATGGTGCCACGACTTTTTATTTCCATGCAAGTAAATCCTTTTAGACATCGAACATTTGGATAAAGGAACATCAAACCTTTACTCGCAAACACCATTGTTGAAGGATGCACCATTTCATACAGTATGTCATGCTAAGGAAAAGATTGAAGGCCAACACTTTTTGCATTTTCTCCTTAGGGACCCTACCTATTAGCTATATAGTAGTAATAATAATAAGCTTTGTAACTCTTTGCGACCATTTATAATAGGTGACGAATTTTTGAGTCAACAACATATATACGTACAAACAAGTTGCCTTCAATGCATTCCAACGTGATTGCAAGGGCATTTACATCACCAATTACTCCATGCCATTCAACATAGAGATAGATAATAAAAAGATCAAAAGTAACAATTCTTTTCTCTATCCACAAATAGCTAAATAGTACTTATTTGAACAAGAGATTCTCAACTAACTCGTTGCCAACAAATAACGTTCCACCGAACCATAGGCACTCTATCACATAGGCCACTCTCGTTCGAGCTGGGGTTATGAATCCACAATGGTGAAATCCTACTAGTTGGCTCTAATTTCCTCACTCAACCTAATTCCTAAATTTCACAGACAAGGAACTAACCTTTTTGAACTATTCTACCACAACAATACTACTCCACTAGCATCTCTTCCCCTTCAACTTGCTCCACACCAGGAAATGGGATCTCCTTCTCTACTCAATAGCCACTTAGGCTATTTCCCTTCCTTTCTAGTGCTTTAGGGAAAACTAGGAAGGAATCTCTAATTCTAGGCACCAAGGATCTCAACTATGGATAATGGATTCTATTCCTCTAAGCATTCACCTACTAGCTTAATCATGTTTTCCCCATTTGCATGGCATCAAGATATGTAGTGAAAGCAAAGGAGGATAATCAACTAGATAATACTCTATGTATGAGAGGAATGAATGAAGGGATAATAATGAACACGAATAATGACTTGTATGCCTAAAGTCATAGATTATATACCGCATGCTAAGAAGAGATCACATGCCTTCACATGAAATCCTATGTATCTTTCGTCCTGGAATAACTAATCTCAAGTTTGGTGAGTAATTAATAAGCAAAGACCAAGGTTAAAAACTTATGATAAATGGGTGGGAAAAATAAAACATTGATATTTCCTCTTAGCCTCTTAAGCCCCTTTCATTTTTTTCTTCACTTGCAACTATTAATGGTCTTTATATTATATTTGCAAAGTACATATTTACAAAGCCAAAACACACCATGGGAATGCTTAGTCACCCGGTGAATCATCAAGTTTTACTATCATACTTCTCCTTAGGCTACATATGTATAGGTTTATAGCCAATTAATCATTGCATACACATTTTCCAGTCGAGCCTTGGCTTTGAGCTCCACACTAGAAATATTTACAAGGCAATTACATTTTTTACACATGGGATTATTTAAGTTAGCGCTCACGGTTTGAGTCCCATCACATATCCTCATCATTGAAATAATACATAATTTAGCATATTATAATTTAGGGGTAAAAAATGGGGCATTAGATCTGTAACACATACTTTATTTGCCAGTGATGTTTTAATTTTAGGGAATGGCACAAGAAAAGAGGTTGAAGAGTTTAGAGATGCATTAGATTTGCATGGCTAGCCATAAGAATGGAATCATTTTTTTTAGTCTTCCATTTCCTTTTGTGGCTAAACTCCAAGACTAGAGAGTTGATAAATCTACTACATTTTATGTGGTGGAATTTAAAAAGGTAATGAAGTATCTAGGTTTTATGTTTAAACCTAGTGATTATGGCTACAATGATTGGATATTGTTATATAAGAAGATTGAGAAGATGATCTAAGGTTGGTGAACATGTTGGCTCTCATTAGGTGGAAGGATATCTCTAATCAAGTATGTTTTAGAGGCAATTCCAGTTTATTGGCATTCTTTGGCTTGCATTCATGTAGGGATTTTGAAAAAGATTAGAAGAAAATGTTTCATTTTTCTATGGAAGGGGGAAAAGAAAAGGATGATATTCCTTAATTGTAAAAGATTAGCTAAACACGAGGTCTTGGGAGGGTAGTGATCGAAACATATTTATCAATTTGGAAAGGCACTTGCAACAATTTTTTTATGGAGAATGATTAAATTTGAGGGACTTTGGCAACAATTAATGAGGTCAAATACATTTTTCCACTCTCAATGGGAGACTCGATAAGGATGCCCATTAAACCTACACAAATACTTCAGTTATTTAGAAAGATTTAATTCTAGATTTTCCTATCATTGGGAATTGGTTATGTTGGAAAGTGAGCGATGGAAGGAGCATCAGGATAGGCATTCATCCATGGGTGGGTTGTGATGGCCATCACAAGTTAATAGAAAATTTGCTTGAAGATCATAGATAATAAGAAAATTTGACAATTGTTGTTGCAACAAGACGAAAAAATAACTCAATGTGGCAGTGTGGATGGAAAGGTGCATGGTTTCTAGGATTAGATGGTACTAAAGTAGAATAATGGACATCTTTCATTCAAATTTTGCAAATAATTTACATAAGGTTGAGTAAGGAAGAACATGTTATGATATGGTGTAAGAATCCTATTAGTGATTATACAACAAGCCTTGGATATTCAACAAGTTTTCTGGACAATGAGAAAAAATAATAATGTTGGTGGTGGAAGCCATTGTGGAAGTCAAAATCTCCTTTAAAGTCTAGGTTATTTTTCTGATTGGCTTTATCTAATAAAATTCTAACTTGGGATGTGTTGTAGAAAAGATCTTGGTAGAGGCCAAGCTTTTGTATTGTTTAGAGAATTAATAAAGAAACAATTTAGCATGTCTTGATGGATTGTCCCTTCATGAAAGAAGTGTGGAATAATTCTCTATCTCTATGTGGAGGTAAAGGGAAATGGGAGGGTGTGGCCTTGATTGAAGGACTGAAGCATTGTCGCTAAGCACAAGGCCCTTCCCTATGCAGTTGCTTGGGATATTTGGATTACAAGAAATGTTGATCTTCTTGGTGGGAAATCTTCCCTCCCCTTAGAAGTTTTCTTCAAAATCAATTTTTATGACGACATCAAGAGGATTCCTAAAGTCAAAATCCCAAGGAAAATAAGGACATTGCAAATAGACAAATCTAGTCCATGGGGTTTCTTTGAAGGTGTAAGGGTAATCTTGAGAAGTGTGGTGTTGGTGGTGTTTTGTTGTTTACAGATTCCATTAGTTTTTATTTCAAATTGGGTCTTGGGAGGGGATCTAATAATTAGATTGAGTTGAAGGCCATGGCTACTTTACTTAGAAATACTACTAAGAAAGGGTTGGACAATGTTTAGGTTCATGGAGATTGAAAGTTGACTATTGAGTGGCTCAAAGGGCATGTACATATGCATAACATATATATCTCTAGCTAGTTCTTGGGAAAATTAGGCTTTTGAAAGATAGTTTCAGTAGTATATCTTTTTCTCATGTATATAGGGAACACAATTCATAGGTTGACAATCTCTCAAAGCTAGGTTTATATGTTATAGAGGAGATCCTAGTACTAGTGGAGCATAGGGAGGATGGGAACCTCTTTCTCAGTTACCTTATCCTTCCTATTGTCTTATGAAAGTGGATAATATATGATCCCTATGTTGTTTCAGGATGGTTTGTCTCACTCCACTATTGTGGCAAACAATTTTCTAATGTTGGTTCTTGGACTTTTTGGCAAACAATTTCTATATGGGCTCACTAACATTAAAAGAACAATATTATTTTTGGGATAAGATTTAGTAGCATATCAATAGGTAACATTTTGTTGGTTTCCTAAGGGATATGCTACTATAAAATATAACACAAATTCGTAGAATGTGGCTTATACTTCATAATATTTCAGAATATTGAATGGACAAACCACTTGAATTGTGGGAAAAGTTATCCAATGAGTTTGGTAACCTAAAATATTGTTTGTGATGGATATTTATGACCTTTATGCCTAATAAGCTAGTATTTAGTATTATTATTAAATTTTGGAAGAATAATAATTTTTTAGTTAGAATATGTTAACAAATTTCTAGCTAGTTGCAGACCCCGATCATAAGCGTCGAGTCTGAGCGTGAAGGTTTTGGCTATCGAGTGGCCGTGCTCCCTCCTGGGTGTGACTTTGGTGAGCTTTAGACCCTCGATCCATGGCGTTGGGCTTGCGAAAGCCAGATTTTGTGATCATTGATGGTCGTTTTCTCACCCAGGTGAAACTTTGGCATGTCTCTGGTTTGGCTTGCTTTGTGCTTGTCGAGATCTGTTCCGCTTTGTTGCGTTTGGGTTATGTGGAGTCTCGTTTCTTGTGATCTGCTTGTCTTTTGCGTGGATCTGGGGTTGGATTTCTTTGCTCGGATCTTTTTCTGTGGTGTTCTGGGGTTTTTGTTTTGAGGCCATCCTTTTTGCAACCGGTTTATTCTCTGTGGGAGGCCCCTATCTTTTGACAGTTGTATTTGTTGTCTTCTTTTGATCACCCTCTCTAGTTTGTGGACGTTTTTTCAGGGTCTGATGTATACCCTGTACTTCGTTGTTATGGTTTCAAAGTTATTGATGTCGAGATTTAGGGTTTTGGATCCTCTCTTTTTCGAGAGGAATGTATGTTGCTCTAACCTGGTCCATCCTGCTCCTGGGTTTTCATTGAAGGCTTTCAATGATGTTTTCTCTCAACAATGTTTTTTGGGGTTTTTCCCACTCATGTTTGCAATTCCTCTATCTGGTGATGCTGGTTTGTTCAAGGTTTGATGTATGCTCAGATCATGGTCTTTCTGGAGGTTGTTGGTCTCTCTCTCTTTCTCATATCAGTTGGGGGGTTTGGCCAGATCTTTGAGGTCCTTTCTAAGGGCGTGCAGTGTTGATGCATTGACACTTTGAGGTCCTTTTTGAGGGCGTGCAACTTTTTGGTTTCTCTTTTTCTGGTGTTCATAGAAAGGGGTATTCTATGGTGCCATTGCCTTATGGTTCTATTGATGTGAGAGCTTCATGCCGCTCTGACCTCATCCTTGGGGTTTTCTTTGGGATTTCTTTTCCAACGTGTCTTTTGTGGAGGGGTTTCTTGCTTTGCAATGGTTATCTACCCATCTCATTTACTGTATTTTTCTTTGCGGCTCATTAGCTAACTTCTTGGCCCCTTTGGGCTTATTTTTTTCTGATCACTTTACCCATGGTTGGGTTGTGCTTAAGGCACCTACAAAATGTAATTTGGTTCTCTTCAGATGAATATAATTACGCTTTTTTTCGTGGAAAAAAATGTTAACAAATTTCTAACAACAACTTCAATTCCTGGATTTAAAGAAAATAATGATGTCTAGGTATCTTGTCACTTAAAATTAAATTGCAAAACATAAAAATCAGTTCATAAACATGGAATTTAGAAATAAATAGACTGAGCAGATGTTAATAAGATTGAAATATTGGAAATCATAAAATTTAAAAGGATTTACAAACTAAAATATACATCCATAATAATTTACAAATTAACAAATAAATTTTTAAATACAAAGTGTGCCATATAATTGCTTCAAAATTCATGAATACTCTAGCCATCAAATGATTAATTCCAAATCTACCTCAAAGTTAATAATAATTGACAAAATAATTAAAAAATTTACAAGTATTGACTAAGCCATATAATTTGATTAATTACATATCTACCATATAAGCCATGATAATAAGACATAAATGATAATCCTGAAATAATTACCAATATGAAATATATCATTATCCAGGTTCATTTTTATATTTTTTTAAAATTAATTTAATACAATTATTAATATGAAAATGTATCTTTATCTCAATCTCTTTTTCTTTCAATTTTTAAAACTAATTCAATAAGGAAAGAAGATGGTTTTAGAATGACAATGGGAGTAATTTGCTCTCAAAGATGTTCTTGTCAAGTCCATTGTTACTATTGCACTTCTTTTTTTAGTTATTTTGACAACCATTAATTAACATTATTTGGATAAATTGTTGAAAACTAAACAATCAAGCACATCACCTAAAAACGAATGTCATACATATACCTTTAAGGTAAATAAAAATAAAAAACTTTTATGTTGACTACAACCATGCCAAGAGAACAAAGAATAGTCCACCTTCCTTGTAAGCCAACCCATAAAAACAATCTACCTTCCTTGTAAGTCAACCCAACATTAAGGAAAGATATAATAGTACACCTTCCTTCTTCTTAATCATCCTTAAATGAGGAGAGCATATAATAGTCCACCTTCCTTGTTGACCACAATCGAAACCTATACTAATCCATAACAATAATAAAATGAAACACAATATGATAAAAGATAGAAGTTAAAAATTAAAAATTGAGATAAAACAATAAAACATATAACTCTATAAATAAAATTTTCACTTCAGATAGAGAATGTTTTTTTCCCTCTCATGCTATAAGTTCTACCTTTCCCATATCAATTTCTCCTCCCAACTTTCCCAAAATTTTCAAAATGTAAGATTTTATGCCATATAAAATGTAAGATTTTATGCCATATATAGACTGCCTCACTCTCTCTCTCTATATAATTTTGAACTCGCCTTGTAAAGTTATCTTCCTTTTTGAAAATCATTTATTTAAAAAAACTAATTATGAATATTCAAAATGTTTCTAAATAATAAATTTTGAGGTTTATTATAAAAATTAGCAATAAAATGTATGTTTTTTCAATTGACTTAGGATGTGTTGTATGACATCACTTTACAAATTTTTTTTGTCACTTTATTCAATTCCTTTGAATATGTGTAGTTTTTATTATAGGAAGCTATTTACCCAATATCCCAACATCTTTAAGAACTAAAATATTGTACATTAAATTCAAGTGACCTAACATACACATGTACATATATACTCATATATGAAGGTATAAAAAATTTCTTTCAACCCCAACATCTTTAAGAACTAAAATATTATACATTAGGTTTGACCTAACATACACACGTACATATATACTCATTTATGAAGGTATCAAAAATTTCTTACTACTAATAATGTAACCATAACAACAACAACTAAAACAATCATACTCCATCAACATGTCACTTATAGGAATTGAACCTGGATAAAGAGGTTAACAACCAATTCTCTCAACCACCCCATATGTTATAGTCAACTAAACCTTAATAAATTGTCTTAAATAATGTGTCAACAAACAATGTTAAATAGAAATTCTTGATAATTTTAATGATATAAATTTCCTTTAGTTATAACATCTAAGTCAAGATAAAATCAACTTATAAAAAAAAATCAACTAACAAAAAAATTTTTCTACATGCACTATGCATATTGTTATTGAGTATAATATCAAACAATAAATTGTTATGACCTTAAATTATGTGGATTTAAATTTTAATAAATAAAAACTTAATATTGTTCATTCTAGTTAGTTACTTACTTTGCTTTAAAATCTAAACTAAAAACATATTTGAACAATATTTTATTAGATTCCCACAAAAATAATGGATGTTACTTTTTGAATTCCCCATTGGTCCACCACGCGAATTTCACTATTGAGAAGAGTAAATGATTTGTTATGGGATTTTATTTTTAAAAATGGTTCATCTGTTTTTTTAACAATAATAGTAAATGAGTTTTTTACTTTATCATTGTATTTGTGGAAAAAAATATTTAATATTTGAAAAATAATAACAAATAGTTAAATAAAGATCAAGTTTTAAATTTATATTAAAAGAAACTTATTCAAGATTTAATAATGAAAAATATGATTTTTAATGACAATTTTATTATGATTTGAAAATATTTAATGTTTTATTGACACAATTTTTTTTTTTATGTAATAAAGATCATTTTAATTAAAATTACTTAACCTCACTTTTACCTAATGAAATTTTTGTTAGAAATCAAATTCATATCTATTTATTTAGTGTTTCATTAAAATATAATTAAAAAATCACAACCACACTCATTCATAGCTCCAATAAACATGGAACATAAATTGAGTGAAAATTTAACATGGAACATAAATTGATTGAAAATTTAACATGGAACATAAATTGATTGAAAATTTTGCAATGAGAGACAAGGACTTCAATAGTTCAAGTTATTTGCAAAGCTATAAATATGAAGCAACTAAATTCCTACATGAACTAAAAAAATGCTTAGAATCGAATATAAGAATTCAATAAAACATAGAATATAAGATTTCAATAAAACAAGAAAAAATGCTTAGAATCGAATATAAGAATTCCATAAAACATAGAATATAAGATTTCAATAAAACAAGAATGTTGAGATCCTAGAAATACATTTACATTGACGCAACTTTTGCATAATGGTAAATTCAATTTATAGGTTTTATCAAAAAAAAATATGTAATGAAGCAAAACTTCAAGACTATTTCTTTGTGTTGAACTAGACAAACATGTTTATCTTTTATTAGAGGGAAAAGTACATTGATGGATTTGTGAGCAGAAATTTGGAAAGAAATCAAAGGAACCACTAGGTAAACTAAAAAGGAATATCAATATCCATAGTCTTGATATTTTGGTTAATAATCAACATGCCTTTATGCAATTATAATTGGTTGGAGGAGTGATAGGTGTTTACAATTATCTAAAAGTTTTTTTTCTTTTTCAACACACATTAATTTATTTCTTATGGTTAGATTATTTATGTTTTTTTAATAATTTAAAGGGAATGATTCTCGACATTTCATAGAAATTGTTATGTCGACATTTCTACCATGTTTTTAATTCAAATAATATTCCTTCAACTCTAATTCTAAATTTTCTAAATTGTCATGCATAAAAGTCATATCGAAGATAATTATGGTGGCCAAAAGAACTTGATCTTTGATAAAAATAATACTGATCTTTTTTTAAAGGATTTAAATAATGAATTATATTTCTATTAATTAAGGACAATATTGAAGACCTCTATCATAATTTTATGATGACTCTCTCTACTTCTATTAGTAAATTTTCTATCAAGGTCTCAGGTAAAGAGGAAAATAGAACGATCAACCCTTGGTATGACAAAGAAAGTAAAATTGTTAGGAAATCCATAAGGGATGCTTCTAATGAATCCTCGAAATACGACAAGATAAATAGGTACAAAGCCTTAATTAAAAGAAAAAATGCATTATATAAAATGAAAGAAAGAGAAGCTTTTACACCTCTCTATGCTAGATCCAAATAAATTCTAGAGACAAACTATAACTCATAAAACTAAAGAAAACAATATAATTCCTTTGAGAGACTAGAATTACTACCTTAAAAATATTTACAAATCCCACAATGTCATGGAAACATTCAAACCCTTTCTGAGGAGGAAGGCGTTTTCTTTAGAAGACATATAGTTTGGGGTTAAGCAACTCGCAAAAGGGATTCAAGCTAAGGACATCGAAGACTATCAATAATGAATCCTAAAAAATTTAGGACTATTCATCCTTACATTCACAAGCTCTTCAATTTAGTAGCCAAGAAGGGATTCCTTAACCTTGGACTCAAACCCTCATTGTTCATATTTTTAAAAGCATGTATAAAAAAAATTCCTCTAATTACAAAACCATTATGATTAGTCATATTTTAGCCAATTTATATGGAATTATTTAGGAGAAGAAGATCAACATATGGCTATAAAGCCACACAGAAGGAGAAAAGACACATTTGAGAATTTAGGGTTATCATTCAGTTGTGGGATTTTCTTATTTACATAGGATCATTGCATATTTATTTGGACATGTGTAGGATTCCTTTACATTATTCATTATGATAACTTGAGCTATCTGAAGCTCTCTGAGAATATTTTGTTTCACGATAAATCAAAACATTGAGATCAAATACCATTACATCGAGACATGGTGTAGAGGAAGGAAATATTGGTGCGATTGCTAATACATATGAGTAGGTTGTTGATGTTCTTATGAAACCATGACAAAGTTAGACACTAGGTGATAGACTTGGCGTTCAGGAGAATGCCTCCCCTTCTTTGAGAGGGGGCGGTGATGTTTACAACTTCACAGAGACATTCTCGGTCATTACTTCTTTGTGGTAGAGTTGAGTTGATGTGAGGGACACTTATCGAGGAGGCAGAGATAAGTGGGACAATTATCGAGAAGGATAGGGTTTGGAAACGCCTCCCAACGTCCCTTGTGGAGGCACATGAGGACATGTCAAGGGAGTTGACTTTGATGTCACACACTATGGGAGTTGACCCTAGGTGTTTCTAGAGTAGCCTCTAGAAGTCCACATGGGATTACCATGTGTGATAGACATTCTCTAGATCGTACTCCTTTGTGATTGAGTTGAGTTGATGTGAGGACACTTATTTGAGAAGGGATAGGTGGGTTTGGTATTATATCCCAGCGTCCCTTGTGGAAAGCACATGAGGGACATGTCAAGGGAGTTTACCTTTATGTTACACACTATGGGAAGTTTACCCTAGTGTTTCTAGGAGTAGCCTAGAAGTCCACATGGGAGTGCCATGTGAACAAACCTTTCTACTAGGTGTTTGTGTACCACTTGCGGAGATTATGTGTCTGTACAATAGTTGATCCTTTCTACAATGGTTTTGTACCATTGGTGGTGATTGTGTGTCACTAGAAAATAGTTTGTACTTTAGGTGGATTTGTGTACCACTGGATAGTGGGTGTGTACTACTATGGAAAGATACCTCCCTAACTAGAGGGAGTGTTGATGTTTCCGACATCGGTAGACCTTCTCTAGATTGGAACACTTGCAGACCAAGGGTGATAGGATGCATTTATCACAAGGTGTACTAGTGGTAAATGGGCCCGGTACGTGATCCTTGGATCATGACAGAATATATGGACTCAAAGGAGGTACTTGGGGTGCTCCACATGTTAGTTAGCATCAGACCGACATTCACTCAAAGGTGTGTACCTATGGTGAGCCACAGAGAGTGGTGTGGTGTCTGTCCTAGTCATGGTGATTTGACAAGGAGCGATAAAACTCAAGATGCTAGGTGCTATCACATGAGAACCAAGAGTGAGCACAGTCTGAGAGAGAGTGGAGTTGGTGGAAGGAGAGCCTCAAGGGAGTTTCCCTCAGTTTAGAGTGGGAGGAAGACATCTACCAGACCAATAGATAAGTGTCGTAGAATTACAGGAAGAAGTTTTGTATACTTTAGAGACAAGATTCGACATGATGAAGAATGTCTCCCTCATTGAGAGGTAGTGTTGGTGTTTGGACAACATTGGGAAGACATTGAGAGGTAGTGTTGATGTTTGGACAACATTGGGAAGACATTCTCTTAAATTAATAATTAATAATATTATTATTGATTATTAAATAATATATATACTAAGTAAATGATAATAATAAATAATTATCGATTATCCAAGGGACTCATCCTTTCATGGATGGTCACCATATGTTCTCTATATATGGAACGCTCATCATTGTAATAACATATTATCTCACATAGAAAAATCAACATCCCCTTGTCCCCTACCCTTTATGGCATATACATCGACAAGTTAGAAGGTTGTTCGAAGAAGTAAGATGTGTTGGCATTCCTCTAGATGGAATAGTCATCATCCTTCTTCTTTATGATGATAATATTGTTATTAAGGCAAGGAGTCCCTATGATATCGACAAGCAACTAAAATTTCTCAAGGATTTTTGCTCTAGAATGGGTATGATGGTTAACACTAACAAAACAAAGGTTATGGCAATCAAATCCAAAAATGTAAATTATGCTAATTTTGTGTATGACAATAAAAGTTTGGAGGAAGTGACTTTGTACAAATATCTTGAAATCGATCTTCATCACAAGCTTAATTGGAACTATAGTTTTGAGAAAAATATAAATGAAGGGTGAAATCTTATTATGGACTTGAAACTAGTTGTAAATCAACAAACCTTTGGCTTCATGATAAGAGGAAACTCCTCTTTGAGACTCTCATCACCCTATTATTTTATATGGTTGTGAAGTTTGAGGTTATAGCATCTCTAGAGAATTATGGAGAAAGGTAGAGTAAATCCAAAATCATTTTATAACTTATAATATTAAAATTAAAGGCAATACAGCCTATTCTATCCTCCTCGTAGAAGTGAGTATTTGCCCCATTGATAGCATTGTTGTGACTATGTACTTAACGTACAAGAACAAGATAAAGAACACAGAAGACAAGAAGCTTCCTAAGTTTTCTTCAAACTCCAGTCAAAACCACCTACAACTCAAGTGAGGTTGCATAAAGATGCCAAGTCTTGGCTGAATCATTTGGGTATTGAGGAAGAGGTTACTCTGCAGAGTAACGATAATATTAAAAATATTGTTACATCTAAATTTAAGGAGAAAATGTGGTGCAATAACGAATTAGAGGATAAGAGAAACTTAAGATACTATAAGGAAGTGATTGACTATAATCTAGAAGATCAAAAGTATCTCTTTGTTTTAACTAGCATAAAGAAGAAAATCAACATTACTAAAAAGAACAAGCTCTCGTGAGCTCCATAGTGAAATAGGGTGTTGGACAATTTCTAAAACGTCTCGGGTTGAAAGAATTTTTCATCTTTGTAACACTAAGAGGTTAAAGATGAAAGACATTTTCTCTTAGAATGTCTCACGTACACCGACATTAGATCTCAATTTCAAAATATTTGCTACAATACCAATGTCCCTAACCTTTTAACTCATAAAAAACTTGATGATTTAAAAATGCTTCTCTTAAAGTTTTTTTAAACACTTAAAATTATTTTTAAAGCAAACCAAATAATTCTTTATATTTTTTAAAAATTTAATTTTAATAGAGATTATGAATATCATCATCATTGTTAGTAGACATTAATGAATATCATCATTATCATTGTACTTGTCACTAAAATATCATTGTTTCTCAAGCTTCATGGATTATGTGTATAAAGTTCAACGTTATCGTGGTAGTTGATGACAAATATGATAGTTTGATTCATGTTTCCTCAATTGAATTGAACACTTTAATTCCTACAAACTTCTCATAAATAGTTTTATATAAATTTTAAGGGTATTTTTTAAGACTTAAAAAAAAATATTATAATTTTAAAATAAAGTAAAGAATTTTGTTATATTTTTCTAAATTAGTTGATTGTAAAGTACTTTTATATATTAAAAAAATAATTATAAAAAAATATAAAATAATTAATTTTATTTTTAGATAAGAAAATGTTAAATTAATATAAATAAGATGTACATAGGTGTTTGAACTATTTTAGTTGCAAGAGATTATGATAATTTTTTGTAATTAAAAAAAACAAAAAACTTGTCTTTCCTAGAGGGGAAATCAGGCTCAAAAGTGTATAATTTTTCTTAAAATTTGAAGTTTGTGTTTTAATTGATGAAAATCTTCATTCTTGGGAAACATTCTAAGAGCTACCATGGTTTTGGTATACCAATAAAGTTCTAGGGTTCGAAAGAACTCAGAGTTTCGAGTCCTAATACAACCTAGGTCTGGGATTAAGACTCCCACATGTTGCTTCACTTCCTCGTCATCCTTAAACTACTTAACTTGTATGACCTAGGCCTCCAACGTCGACATAGTTTACTTGTCTTCCTTAGTCACAAATTCTTGATAAAATTCTGCATCTGCAACTGTTGCCCGCAACGATCCAAAATAAAAGGAATGGGGTTTGCATCCACAGGGAACCATAAGGATGGAAACCATAGATGCAGAAGATTCAAACATAGTCCTAATATAACCAGAGCACGTCCAAACGAGCCACGACAGAAAAAAACCATGTGTTCCCCTTGTCTATTTGTTTGCAAAGGAATCAAAATGCCTTCCTCCAGCAGAAGTATCAAGCTCTCATTGCATGTCTTGAGCATGAACATCACCATTATGCAAGGTCGTGAGCATAACCTCTATCTCATGCAGGATTTCAATCTCATAGGACCACCTATCTTCACCATTACCAACAATAACACTTCACCTTTGCAGGAGTATAGATCTATAATCGACATTAGCGTGCGGGTTGTCCAAGCTTTCACTTCGACCTGTCTCATGAACCTCACCATTAACTTCCACAACTTGTAGATCCACATGAAGTACAACCCCTCCATTAATTTCAATAACTCGTCGATCCATCTAAAGTACAACCTTATTAACGACCAAAGCATGTGAAGCAACCACATGCAGTCTTGTGTTAAGTGTCGACACCTCCACACAAGCTACGTTAACTTGTGGTCTTGGTGACACCTCATACAGGGGATAATTATTTTTAATATTATTAATTTCATATATATCAAATAAATTTAGAAAATAACATTTAAATTATCATAATTTAAAAAAAAACTCAAATTCAATAATAAAATAAAATACGTAAATCTAATTTATCAATTTTACAAAATTTTGAAGAAAAATATTATCCACTATTCAAATTTTAGTGGATAATTAATTTTTTTATAAACATATTATATAACTATATAACTATACAACATATAAATAAAAAAATATTTTTTTATAAAACAATGATCTAACTATAAATTTAAACTTAAATAAATAAAAATCCTTCATTGAAGATAAAACATTAATATCCCTCTTTTTCATTTGTGATTGTATGTGCATTTGTAAGTTACATGGCTTATATATTTATAAATGCATAATGATGTATGTTTATGTTGATTATAATATTATATACTTGTCACCAACAACCAACCAAATTGAAGCTTTGGCTCTTTTGCCAGGGGTAATGATAATGAAGTAACAACCAACCAAATTGAAGCTTTGGCTCTTTTGCAAGGTGTAATGATAATGAAGTAACAAGACTCAAGAAGATCACGGTGGTTGGGGATTCCATGTTTATAATTCATTATATAGTTAAGATAATGTCACCTCAATAAACATGGTTGATGAGGATAATATACAAAGTTCAAATATTGTTGAAAGGATTTGAATTTGTTAATTTTTTTCATGTTTTGCGAGTGTTTAACTTTTTGGTGGACACGATTATCAACAAAGTTTGTAATTTGCAATTTGGAATGATGTGGAAAATGGGGGAATTATCTTTTTGCCATTTCCCTCAATATTTAAAAAAACCTTAAGTTATCAATGAAGAAAAACTTGGAATTGGATTAGTGGCGCCGCAAGTACTCTAGGCTTAATGTATCAATTATGAACTTGATCCTTCATGTTGTGCCTTATTTTTTTCACAGAGGGAATTCTATATGTATGATGTTAGGATGGGACTACTGAAGGCATGTTAGTTAATGTTCATCTCCTAGAGATTACTCCCACCACCTCTTTTTGTTAAACATCATTGGCCTTAAGAAGACGAAAGTATTTTCATGCTCTATGTGGTCTCTAGTATTCTGCTTGTCCACAGGAGTATATCCTTGCCAGATCTTTACCACCAATTATCTAGGATTGGAACTAGTTCTAGGTTTTGTGTTTTTATTCAGGATTACAAGTAAGGAGCCTTGTTTGATTCTGAAATCTCAAAGTTTGGGATGATCGCTAACTCCCATGGACATCCTAATAGGTGTGCATTCTGAGAAAATTCCAACCTCCAAAGTGTTGATCACATGTGTGAAAGATTTTGTGATGGTGGAAAATAATGTTTATCTTTGTTCATGAGTAGGTGGGAAACATGGAGGAAGGAATGAAGAAAAAATATTCTAGGGACATTCAATTAATGCAAAGACAATTGATTAGGGAAAAAGAATAGGTAGAGAAGCACAAAGGAAAATTCGCACAATTGGAAATAGAGGAAGAAATCAACAACGAAAAACTAGAGGAAGCTTAGGTGAAGATAAGAGTGCTCTAGGATAAGGTTTTGAAGTTGGAGCTAGTACAAAAAGATTTGAGGAGCTAAGGAAATTTGCATGCCATACTATCTCTGTTGGCTCTCTTGGACTGGATCAAATGAAAACAATGGAAGAGGAGACATTTTAGCAAAATTTTGAGCAAACAAGGAAGCAAAATCCAACAATACTCTTATCCATGGCATGAAACAAATAGAATACCTCCATTGGGTGTGGATCCAAAAATATTTGAATTTGTGGAAATTTTGAAGTTTTAATTTTTTTTTTTTGACATACTCTCTCTTCAAATTTTGTATTAACTAACTAAACAAGTCAGTCACAACCAAACCTTGAGATTTAGTTCAATTGGTCTAGATCCAATCATGAATTTATCATACTTGTTGTTAGTCATGAGTTCGACTCTCTTAATTCCCCTAGGGCAAAACCCTGCAATCATTTTTTAGGAAAAAACAAATATTAAAAATCATTTTTGAAAATATTATACATTTCTTAGATGTATTTTGTAAATTTAAAACATTTAACCCAAAATATTTAAGAACTAGAATTCTATAATAAAATATATAAATTTAATACTTATTAATTTCACTAATTTTAACCTAATATATTATCCAATAATTCAAATTTCAATTAATCATTATTTAAAAAAAATATATTATATAATTATGAAATGCATAAATAAATAATAATTTTTAATATAATATTTAACCATATATAACTAACTAGTAAATAATCATTAAAATTTAAAAAATATAAAATATAAAACATTAAAAATAATATTTCTTAAAAAAATAAAAATTTAAAATAAGTAGCTCCTACCCCTGCCCTTCTTAAAAACAGAATTCCCTCATATTTATTAAAAAAAAATCAGTTGAGCGAGAAGTGAGGTGCTCCCTCATACCCTTTATAAAAATAGAAATAGTTTCACTCATCAGAAAATTAGCGGAGCAAGAAGTGAGCTGCTACCGCATCCCCTCTATAAAAATAGAAATATTTTTTTATTATAAAGGACACCCTTTCCTCTTTTTGAAAAATCTAACCCCTTCTCTTTAAAAGTTCATAAAATTATTTTTAAAACTTAATTAAAAATAAATAAATAATATTTTAAAATATAAAAAATATTTTCTTTCCAGATACTCTTTTGCTTAAGAAAAACATTTAAAATACGATCTCTCTTCCCACACTATAATTGATTCATTATCACTTTAAAGATAATGTTGAAGCTCATTCCTAATTTGAGGGTAAGGTTGAATCCACCCCCAATATACGCAGGAATATAGGTGGTGATAACCTTCAACATCACCTTTGCATTGGAGGTGAGCTTTCACAATCCACCACCGCATTTGGTCAATGCTCAAATAATATGAATGTAAAAGAAATGGTTATGTTTAATTGTTTTTTATCATTATGAGTTTATATATTATGAGTTTATATATATGTAGGGTTCAAATCATATGGGTTAGTTCAATTGATTAAACTATTTGTTTAAGGTATGTTGTAAATGAGGAGGTCATAAGTTACAAGGTTAAATATGGTGGATTTTTTTTGGGGATACTAGTTGTAATTGTGGTTGTTAATTGACTCGCCCTCCATCCTAATATTCCAAAGAAGAGAGGGGATCTTGTAAGGTTTCAAGCCTCAAGGGTTAGCTTAATTGATTGAGTCATTCATCCAAGGCATGTTGCAAAAATGAAGGTTAGGAAGGAAGTTCAAGAGCAAGAGGTTAGGAAGGGATAAGATAGAAGGGGGGCTCGAGGTAGGACTTAACTAGGGTTTTGTGGGGTTTTTGAGGTGGCGATTGAAATAGACATGAAACCCCCCTTTGGAAAGGGTCTTACTTTGGTGAATGATAGCGGCTTGAGGAGGAAAAAATTTATCCAAGTTTGCGGTAGTGGAAGGAAGATTTCCTTTTCACATGAATGGATCCTCAAAGGTGTGGCGAAGTTGTGGGATGGGGAATTGATTGGTTATTTTTGCGAAATGAAACCTCGTCTTCACAAGTTACCGCAATGGAT